>NIVC01000087.1:358221-458221 GCA_002269645.1 Macrostomum lignano | reverse complement strand
CAGACAGACAGACAGACAGACAGACAGACAGACAGACAGACAGACAGGCAGGCACCAAGACAGACAGACAGGCAGACAAACAGACAGACAGACAGACAGACAGACAGACAGACAGACAGACAGACAGACAGACAGACAGACAGACAGACAGACAGACAGACAGACAGACAGACAGACAGACAGACAGACAGACAGACAGACAGACAGACAGACAGACAGACAGACAGACACACACCCTCAACCGCCCCAGCAGGCAGGGGCGATGCCAGCCAGCTGCTGCAGATGGCCAAGTCCAATACAATGTCCGGCTTTCGCTCAATCGGATCCACCGTCCGGCAGCTGCACCGGCCGCAGCGAATGTCAGCGAATACGACGCCAGCAGCGGAGTCGGCGGCGGCGTCGGCAGCTCAGGGCGGAGACGATATTGGAGGTGGCGGCGGTGGCGGCGGTGGCGGCTTGTTCGGAGCCAGCTGGATAATGCCGAAGAAGTACGCGCCGACTGATCACAGTGAGAGCCGCCAGGCACTTTGACTGACAGATTAGTAGATTAGTGAATGCAGATTAGTAGATTAGTGAATGCAGATTAGTAGATTAGTGAACGGCAGATTAGTAGATCAGTGAATGGCAGATTAGTAGATTAGTGAATGTCAGATTAGTATATTAGTGAATGGAAGATTAGTAGATTAGTAAACGGCAGATTAGTAGATTAGTGAACAGCAGATTAGTAGATTAGTGAACAGCAGATTAGTAGATTAGTGAATAGCAGACTAGTAGATTAGTGAATAGCAGATTAGTAAATTAGTGAACGGCAGATTAGTAGATAATTAGTGAACGGCAGATTAGTAGTTGAGTAGATGGCAGATCAGTAGCGCAGATTGGTAGATAGACATATAGAGATATAATATTAGATAGGGTGGACAAGGAGACTTGCAGATCGCTAAGTACTTTTTTCGCCAGCAGTAGAGCAATGCGCTGAAAGCACTGCAATTCATTATTGTCTCCATCTACAATGGGTGTGAGGCACTGCGCCCCCTTGTGAATCAGTTAATTTCCACAATTTTTCACTCCTATATGGGAATGGGACACAAAGGGGAGCGGGTATTCTCGCACTCCCTGTGCTCATTACACTCCAAATGCCTGGGTGCCTGGGCGTTGAGCAGCCGAAGTCAATCTCCCTGCTCTTGCTAACTAGCCATTGTGGCATTGGGGACAAATAATTCACCGAGCGACTAGCTTTTGTCTAACGCATTCTGCTAATAACTTTCACAAAATCCGCGCTTGCTCCCAGATTTGCAAAGGGGTGCAGAATAAGGGGAGATTATCGGGATGGGGAGGGACACATTGGGGATGGGGAAGGACACATTGGGATGGAGGACACATTGGGATGGGGAAGGACACTTTGGGGATGGGGAAAGACCTTTGGGGATAGGAAAGGACACTTTGGGGATGGGGAAAGACCTTTGGGGATAGGAAAGGACACTTTGGGGATGAGGAAGGACACTTTGGGATGGGGAAGGACACTTTGGGGATGGGGAAGGACACTTTGGGGATAGGAAAGGACACTTTGGGGATGAGGAAGGACACTTTTGGGATGAGGAAGGACACTTTGGGGATGGGGAAGGACACTTTGGGATGGGGAAGGACACTTTTGGGATGAGGAAGGACACTTTGGGGATGGGGAAGGACACTTTGGGATGGAGGACACTTTGGGGATGGGGAAGGACACTTTGGGATGGAGGACACATTGGGATGGGGAAGGACACTTTGGGGATGGGGAAAGGCCTTTGGGGATAGGAAAGGACACTTTGGGATGGGGAAAGGCCTTTGGGGATGGGGAAGGACACTTTGGGATGGCGAAGGACACATTGGGATGGGGAAGGACACTTTGGGGATGGGGAAAGGCCTTTGGGGATAGGAAAGGACACTTTGGGGATGGGGAAAGGCCTTTGGGGATGGGGAAGGACACTTTGGGATGGCGAAGGACACATTGGGATGGGGAAGGACACTTTGGGGATGGGGAAAGGCCTTTGGGGATAGGAAAGGACACTTTGGGATGGAGGACACTTTGGGATGGGGAAGGACACTTTGGGGATGGGGAAAGACCTTTGGGGATAGGAAAGGACACTTTGGGGATGAGGAAGGACACTTTTGGGATGAGGAAGGACACTTTGGGGATGGGGAAGGACACTTTGGGATGGGGAAGGACACTTTTGGGATGAGGAAGGACACTTTGGGGATGGGGAAGGACACTTTGGGATGGAGGACACTTTGGGGATGGGGAAGGACACTTTGGGATGGAGGACACATTGGGATGGGGAAGGACACTTTGGGGATGGGGAAAGGCCTTTGGGGATAGGAAAGGACACTTTGGGATGGAGGACACTTTGGGATGGGGAAGGACACTTTGGGGATGGGGAAAGACCTTTGGGGATAGGAAAGGACACTTTGGGGATGAGGAAGGACACTTTTGGGATGAGGAAGGACACTTTGGGGATGGGGAAGGACACTTTGGGATGGGGAAGGACACTTTTGGGATGAGGAAGGACACTTTGGGGATGGGGAAGGACACTTTGGGATGGGGAAGGACACTTTTGGGATGAGGAAGGACACTGGGGATGAGGAAGGACACTTTGGAGATGAGGAAGGACACTTTTGGGATGGAAAAGGACACTTTGGGATGGGGAAGGACACTTTTGGGATGAGGAAGGACACTTTGGGGATGGGGAAGGACACTTTGGGATGGGGAAGGACACTTTGGGATGGGGAAGGACACTTTGGGGATGGGGAAGGACACTTTGGGGATGGGAAAGGACACTTTGGAGATGAGGAAGGACACTTTGGGGATGGGGAAGGACACTTTGGGGATGGGGAAGGACACTTTGGGGATGGGAAAGGACACTTTGGAGATGAGGAAGGACACTTTGGGAATGGGAAAGGAGTTAAGGACACATTTACGATGGGGAAGGTCTCAGCCATCAACTGCACGCGAAGTCTGTCCTACCCTGCAGTGAAAAGCCGCGCCCTAGGCCAGCTGGACCCGACCCTGTATTTCAACGAAGGAGCTGACGAGCTGTACGAGCAGCCGCCAGGACACGTCGGCCGTCTGTGGTTCGTGCTCAACTACTCCAAGGACGCCGAGCAGCTGACTGTCACGGTGGCCAAAGCCAGGAACCTGCGACCAAGCAACGGCGGCGGCAGCGGCAGCGGCAGGGAAACGACACAGGCGGCAGACTGCTATGTGCGGTGAGGGGGTGGCGACTCAATAGGGACAGGAGTGTCGAGTCAATAGGGACAGGAGTGGCGACTCAATAGGGACAGGAGTGTCGAGTCAATAAGGACAGGAGTTCGAGTCAATAGGGACAGGAGTGTCGAGTCAATAGGGACAGGAGTGTCGAGTCAATAGGGACAGGAGTGTCGAGTCAATAGGGACAGGAGTGTCGAGTCAATAGGGACAGGAGTGTCGAGTCAATAGGGACAGGAGTGTCGAGTCAATAGGGACAGGAGTGTCGAGTCAATAGGGACAGGAGTGTCGAGTCAATAGGGACAGGAGTGTCGAGTCAATAGGGACAGGAGTGTCGAGTCAATAGGGACAGGAGTGTCGAGTCAATAGGGACAGGAGTGTCGAGTCAATAGGGACAGGAGTGTCGAGTCAATAGGGACAGGAGTGTCGAGTCAATAGGGACAGGAGTGTCGAGTCAATAGGGACAGGAGTGTCGAGTCAATAGGGACAGGAGTGTCGAGTCAATAGGGACAGGAGTGTCGAGTCAATAGGGACAGGAGTGTCGAGTCAATAGGGACAGGAGTGTCGAGTCAATAGGGACAGGAGTGTCGAGTCAATAGGGACAGGAGTGTCGAGTCAATAGGGACAGGAGTGTCGAGTCAATAGGGACAGGAGTGTCGAGTCAATAGGGACAGGAGTGTCGAGTCAATAGGGACAGGAGTGTCGAGTCAATAGGGACAGGAGTGTCGAGTCAATAGGGACAGGAGAGTCGAGTCAATAGGGACAGGAGTGTCGAGTCAATAGGGACAGGAGTGTCGAGTCAATAGGGACAGGAGTGTCGAGTCAATAGGGACAGGAGTGTCGAGTCAATTGGGACAGGAGTGTCGAGTCAATAGGGACAGGAGTGTTGACAGTGCATAGATGAAAGACACAATATGGATGGATAGAATTTGGATATACAAGGACACACATTGTGGATAATTCTAAGACACTCCAACCCGCATCATCATCATCATCCCCATGGACTCAGCGTCTCAGTTGAGGGAGGCGAACGCCGGGTGCACACGACTTCGGTGAAACGGAAGACCAGCAGTCCGAATTTCGACGAAAAGTTCCACTTTCCGGTAAAATTAAATAATATATTGCTTAATTTTAATTTATCTAGAGCTAGTAGTTTAGAGCGTCGGACTCACTACTTGAGGGTGGGGGGGGTTCGATTCCTGATCCCACCGGAACAATCTGTTTCATTGGGCAAGACACTCAACTCTGCATTGCTTCAGTTCACCCCAGCTGTAAAATGGGTGCCAGCATTAGCTGGGGTAATTGAAGGTGTGTGTGGCGACCCTCCCCCCAGTCCTTGGACTGAACAGCCGTACGCAGCTTTCAGATGCGCCGCGCAATAGCTGCGGCTGAGCTGTCGGTTGCACATCTGGCCCAATTGGGGCAGGGCCGCAGGTGCAATCAACTGTTAATATGCCGAGAGTCGAACGCGTAGACCGTTGAGCTGCCCCCCCCCCCCCCGAACCCGAACACCGGGCATGGCAGATACCGCACGACAGCCTCGACAGCCACTCGCTGCAGTTGACGGTCTGCCAGACCGACCGGCAGCGGCGGCACCGGCCGGTTGGGTTCACCGATTATGCGCTGGGTGACCTTCTGTCGTTCGGCAAAGACTGCCGAATATTTCGCGATCTGGAGCCCGCGCAGTTCGATGTGAGCGGGAGAGAAGGAGAGGGCTACGGACGCAGAGAACGGAGACAGTTATATAAAGATTGATAATCCATATACAGATTGATAATCCATAGACAGAGATTGATAATCCATAGACAGAGATTGATAATCCATAGACAGAGATTGATAATCCATAGGCAGAGATTGATAATCCATAGAGATAGATAATTAATGCACAGAGAAAATTTCTTTCGGCAATGATTTAAGAAATTCAAGCTAAAACCCTGGCTTAAAACAGAACGGAAAAATGTATCAATACTAATGGACGAAGGCTTAGCTGGTGTTGTGAAAGAAGAGCTCATTAAAGAGGCTCAGATAAACAAAGAACATGGGTGGCTGAATTCCGCTAGACCTTAAAAAGTGTTCAAATGCATTAAACCGTAAGACTAATATTGATCGATAATAAAACAAGCAGTTTAATCCTCATAGCTTCTCAGCACTACAGAAAACTCCTTGGCTAAATTCGAGTAGGGACTTTCACTCCCTCTTGGTCTAATATAAGAAAAATACAGCAGATTATAAATTTAAATAATTTATTAGGCAGCAGATCGGACCGAGGTTCGAGTCTCGCTGACTCATCACGCTCTGATGCAGCGAATCACTGTCGGCCTGCACGACTGTCGAAATCTGCCAGTTCGACAGGATGACCAGCCCATGGGTGAGGCTTGGGCGTGCGCTTGCCGAAGACCCCTAATTGCATCGTCTGGACTGGAGGGCTATCTGGGGTCATAGAACACGGAACCCTGTTAGATAGATTGAATTTCCATTTCTCCCATGGTCGTCTGAAACCCTACTGGACTGGAAGCGAGACAATAGAAAGCCCGTAGCTACCTGAGGCTTGGCACTTGTTTGCCATGGACCCCTCATGAAACCCTACTGGACTGGAAGCGAGACAATAGAAAGCCCGTAGCTACCTGAGGCTTGGCACTTGTTTGCCATGGACCCCTCATGAAACCCTACTGGACTGGAAGCGAGACAATAGAAAGCCCGTAGCTACCTGAGGCTTGGCACTTGTTTGCCATGGACCCCTCATGAAACCCTACTGGACTGGAAGCGAGACAATAGAAAGCCCGTAGCTACCTAAGGCTTGGCACTTGTTTGCCATGGACCCCTCATGAAACCCTACTGGACTGGAAGCGAGACAATAGAAAGCCCGTAGCTACCTAAGGCTTGCACTTGTTTGCCATGGACCCCTCATGAAACCCTACTGGACTGGAAGCGAGACAATAGAAAGCCCGTAGCTACCTAAGGCTTGGCACTTGTTTGCCATGGACCCCTCATGAAACTCTGCTGGACTGGAAGCGAGACGGTAAAAGCCCGTAGCTACCTAAGGCTTGCACTTGTTTGCCATGGACCCCTCATGAAACTCTGCTGGACTGGAAGCAAGACGGTAAAAGCCCGTAGCTACCTAAGGCTTGCACTTGTTTGTCACGGACCCTCATGAAACTCTGCTGGACTGGAAGCGAGACGGTAAAAGCCCGTAGCTACCTGAGGCCTGGACTGTTTGTCACAGACCCTCATGAAACTCTGCTGGACTGGAAGCGAGACGGTAAAAGCCCGCAGCTACCTGAGGCCTGGACTGTTTGTCACGGACCCTCATGAAACCCTGCTGATAAAAAGCCGTAACTTTCCGTGATTAATAAATAATCGCAAAAAGCCTTCATAACCTCAAAAATATTTTTGTTTAATCAAAATAAGAAAAATGGAAGAAATGTTGAACTTCTGAAACCGAACTGCAAGACTTCGTGTAAAAAATCTTAATTAACAATATCACTGACCCGATTTCTTTGAAAGTTAATCCACATTCACTTAATCCACTTGAAATTCTTCAGTTTCTACGCTGTGATTCTTGGAAACCGTGCGAATTTTTCTTTAATTTGGAAGTTTATCAGCCAGGCCACGGCGGTTGGCTAATTTGGTTATCGAAGGCTTGATTAGCCTGTGGGAATGCTGAATGCGTGACGGCTAATTAAGCTGCACAAAATCTGTCACCATTTTTTTAAATTTATCAAGCTGGTGCGACTTGATCAGAGTACAGCTTGTGATGTGCTGGAGGGAAGGGGATGCAGTGAGGGAGAGACAGTGAGGGAGAGACAGTGAGGGAGAGACAGTGAGGGAGAGACAGTGAGGGAGAGACAGTGAGGGAGAGACAGTGAGGGAGAGATAGTGAGGGAGAGACAGTGAGGGAGACAGTGAGGGAGACAGTGAGGGAGAGACAGTGAGGGAGACAGTGAGGGAGAGACAGTGAGGGAGACAGTGAGGGAGACAGTGAGGGAGAGACAGTGAGGGAGACAGTGAGGGAGAGACAGTGAGGGAGACAGTGAGGGAGACAGTGAGGAAGAGACAGTGAGGGAGAGACAGTGAGGGAGAGACAGTGAGGGAGAGACAGTGAGGGAGAGACAGTGAGGGAGATAGTGAAGGAGAGACAGTGAGGGAGAGACAGTGAGGGAGACAGTGAGGGAGACAGTGAGGGAGAGACAGTGAGGGAGAGACAGTGAGGGAGAGACAGTGAGGGAGAGACAGTGAGGAAGAGACAGTGAGGGAGAGACAGTGAGGGAGACAGTGAAGGAGACAGTGAGGGAGAGACAGTGAGGGAGACAGTGAGGGAGACAGTGAGGGAGAGACAGTGAGGGAGAGACAGTGAGGGAGACAGTGAAGGAGACAGTGAGGGAGAGACAGTGAGGGAGACAGTGAGGGAGACAGTGAGGGAGACAGTGAGGGAGAGACAGTGAGGGAGAGACAGTGAGGGAGAGACAGTGAGGGAGAGACAGTGAGGGAGAGACAGTGAGGGAGATAGTGAAGGAGAGACAGTGAGGGAGAGACAGTGAGGGAGACAGTGAGGGAGACAGTGAGGGAGAGACAGTGAGGGAGAGACAGTGAGGGAGAGACAGTGAGGGAGAGACAGTGAGGGAGACAGTGAGGGAGAGACAGTGAGGGAGACAGTGAGGGAGACAGTGAGGGAGAGACAGTGAGGGAGAGACAGTGAGGGAGACAGTGAGGGAGACAGTGAGGGAGAGACAGTGAGGGAGAGACAGTGAGGGAGAGACAGTGAGGGAGAGACAGTGAGGGAGAGACAGTGAGGGAGAGACAGTGAGGGAGAGACAGTGAGGGAGACAGTGAAGGAGACAGTGAGGGAGAGACAGTGAGGGAGACAGTGAGGGAGACAGTGAGGGAGAGACAGTGAGGGAGAGACAGTGAGGGAGACAGTGAAGGAGACAGTGAGGGAGAGACAGTGAGGGAGACAGTGAAGAAGAGACAGTGAGGGAGAGACAGTGAGGGAGAGACAGTGAGGGAGAGACAGTGAGGGAGAGACAGTGAGGGAGATAGTGAAGGACAGACAGTGAGGGAGAGACAGTGAGGGAGACAGTGAGGGAGACAGTGAGGGAGAGACAGTGAGGGAGAGACAGTGAGGGAGAGACAGTGAGGGAGAGACAGTGAGGGAGAGACAGTGAGGGAGAGACAGTGAGGGAGACAGTGAAGGAGACAGTGAGGGAGAGACAGTGAGGGAGACAGTGAGGGAGACAGTGAGGGAGAGACAGTGAGGGAGAGACAGTGAGGGAGACAGTGAAGGAGACAGTGAGGGAGAGACAGTGAGGGAGACAGTGAGGGAGACAGTGAGGGAGACAGTGAGGGAGAGACAGTGAGGGAGAGACAGTGAGGGAGAGACAGTGAGGGAGAGACAGTGAGGGAGAGACAGTGAGGGAGATAGTGAAGGAGAGACAGTGAGGGAGAGACAGTGAGGGAGACAGTGAGGGAGACAGTGAGGGAGAGACAGTGAGGGAGAGACAGTGAGGGAGAGACAGTGAGGGAGAGACAGTGAGGGAGACAGTGAGGGAGAGACAGTGAGGGAGACAGTGAGGGAGACAGTGAGGGAGAGACAGTGAGGGAGAGACAGTGAGGGAGACAGTGAGGGAGACAGTGAGGGAGAGACAGTGAGGGAGAGACAGTGAGGGAGAGACAGTGAGGGAGAGACAGTGAGGGAGAGACAGTGAGGGAGACAGTGAGGGAGAGACAGTGAGGGAGAGACAGTGAGGGAGAGACAGTGAGGGAGACAGTGAGAGAGACAGTGAGGGAGAGACAGTGAGGGAGAGACAGTCAGGGAGAGACAGTGAGGGAGAGACAGTGAAGGAGACAGTGAAGGAGACAGTGAGGGAGAGACAGTGAGGGAGACAGTGAGGGAGACAGTGAGGGAGACAGTGAGGGAGAGACAGTGAGGGAGACAGTGAAGGAGACAGTGAGGGAGAGACAGTGAGGGAGACAGTGAGGGAGAGACAGTGAGGGAGAGACAGTGAGGGAGAGACAGTGAGGGAGAGACAGTGAGGGAGAGACAGTGAGGGAGACAGTGAGGGAGAGACAGTGAGGGAGAGACAGTGAGGGAGAGACAGTGAGGAAGACAGTGAAGGAGACAGTGAGGGAGACAGTGAGGGAGAGACAGTGAGGGAGACAGTGAGGGAGAGACACTGAGGGAGACAGTGAGGGAGAGACAGTGAGGGAGACAGTGAGGGAGACAGTGAGGGAGAGACAGTGAGGGAGACAGTGAGGGAGAGACAGTGAGGGAGACAGTGAGGGAGAGACAGTGAGGGAGACAGTGAGGGAGAGACACTGAGGGAGACAGTGAAGGAGAGACAGTGAGGGAGACAGTGAGGGAGACAGTGAGAGAGACAGTGAGGGAGACAGTGAGGGAGAGACAGTGAGGGAGACAGTGAGGGAGAGACAGTGAGGGAGAGACAGTGAGGGAGAGACAGTGAGGGAGACAGTGAGGGAGAGACAGTGAGGGAGACAGTGAGGGAGACAGTGAGGGAGAGACAGTGAGGGAGACAGTGAGGGAGAGACAGTGAGGGAGACAGTGAGGGAGAGACAGTGAGGGAGACAGTGAGGGAGAGACACTGAGGGAGACAGTGAAGGAGAGACAGTGAGGGAGACAGTGAGGGAGACAGTGAGAGAGACAGTGAGGGAGACAGTGAGGGAGAGACAGTGAGGGAGACAGTGAGGGAGACAGTGAGGGAGAGACAGTGAGGGAGACAATGAGGGAGACAGTGAGTGAGACAGAAAAGCAGAGAAGTCTAGTAGAACGGAGGCTGGCAGTATAAAACATTCCGGAGTAGATAGCCAGTTTCCATCAACAGAAATTAGAGGTGCATTCAAGGGGCAGGATTAGGGCAGTGAAAGCGCAGAATTACTGCGGCAGACACAGAGACTGCACGGATGAGACCTCAGACAGGAAAGTTCGGACATATTTTTATTCTCTATCCAAAACCAATTCCAGCTTCAGCCAGTTCCTTATTGAGTTCTCAAGAGATCTTCAATCCAGCCTCCGCGCGGGAAGTTTCAGAATTAACATCGGCTCAGCAGCACTAACAAGCAGAAGTAGGACAGCTCTGCTAAATTGATAGATAACTTACTATTTTATTTTATTTCGTCCCCCCCGGTGGCCCACGCAGCAGCACCGCTATGCAAATGATGTCTGTATATCTATGTAAAAAGCGTACTGAATTGGTGCAGGGCATGCTGGGAATTAATTTCGCTTCTTATCCCTATACAACTGTAAGCCATAGCAACCCGATTTCAAGTATGCGTGGCCTCCCGCTTGAGCACGAGTCTATGCAGATCACAACGACCTATTCCTCATCGTCTCCGTTTTTAGCTTTTCTGGCTTTCTCGGTTGTTTGGTTTAGTTCAGGTGAACTCTAGAAGTCCCTGACTTGCGCGAGTTGCTTCGTTCCAGTCTATGTGAGTTCTAGGAGTCCCTGGCTTTCCCGTGTTGCTTCGAATCAGTTCAGGTAAGTTCTAGGAGTCCCTGGTTTTCCCGGGTACTGTGATTCAATCCAGGTGAGTTTTAGGAGTCCCTGGCTTTCCCGGGTGAGTTCTCAGAAGTTAGGTTGCTTCAATCCAGTACAGGTGAATTCTAGAAGTCCCCGGGTTTCCGGATTGCTTCAAATCAGTCCAGGTGAGTTTAGGAGTCCCTGGCTTTCCGGGGTTGCTTTGATCCAGTTCAGGTGAGTTCTCAGAAGTCAGGTTGCTTCAATCCAGTCCAGGTGAATTCTAGGAGTCCCTGGCTTTCCCGGGTGAGTTCTCAGAAGTTAGGTTGCTTCAATCCAGTACAGGTGAATTCTAGGAGTCCCTGGCTTTCCCGGGTGAGTTCTCAGAAGTTAGGTTGCTTCAATCCAGTACAGGTGAATTCTAGAAGTCCCCGGGTTTCCGGATTGCTTCAAATCAGTCCAGGTGAGTTTAGGAGTCCCTGGCTTTCCGGGGTTGCTTTGATCCAGTTCAGGTCAGTTCTCAGAAGTCAGGTTGCTTCAATCCAGTACAGGTGAATTCTAGGAGTCCCTGGCTTTCCCGGTTTGTTTTCACTTCAGAGTCCATGACAGTTATACACAGTCCCTGGAAAACTGTTCACTCGCGCCAATCTACTTCTCCCCGTCCGTCCGCACCAATTAGAGCTGTACCTCCGCGTGTCGCTACACGCCGGCATGCAGGGCCGGGAGATCAAGTGCAAGCGAACCGAAGCGGTCAGCACTGGCGTGTTCAACGAGTCGCTTATTTTCAATCGATTCGCGGACCCGAAGCAGAGCACCATCAGACTGCTGCTTATGCAGCGTTGCTCGGGCATTGGGGCGCTGTTTGGTGAGGCGATGCTGGTTCTGATGGGGAATTACATGTAGACAGCCATTGTGGGGAATCAGACACCGGTTGAAGCCAGGATTAGAGTGGGGAACCAGACACCGGTTGAAGCCACGATTAGAGTGGGGAATCAGACACCGGTTGAAGCCAGGATTAGAGTGGGGAATCAGACACCGGTTGAAGCCAGGATTAGAGTGGGGAATCAGACACCGGTTGAAGCCAGGATTAGAGTGGGGAATCAGACACCGGTTGAAGCCAGGATTAGAGTGGGGAATCAGACACCGGTTGAAGCCAGGATTAGAGTGGGGAATCAGACACCGGTTGAAGCCAGGATTAGAGTGGGGAATCAGACACCGGTTGAACCAAGGATTAGAGTGGGGAATCAGACACCGGTTGAAGTAATGATTAGAGTATGGGAACCGAAGTTCCCAGTGTGTCGCAAACCGAGCATTAACACAGGCCACTAAACACACTGCAGACAGATCGCTAGGCTCGGTGGTGCTGGGACCCGAGCTGTTCACCAAAGGACGCGAACTGGAGCACTGGCAAGAGATGCTGGACAATCCTGAGCAGCCTATTGTACAGTGGCACACCTTCTCCAGCGACTGCTAAATTAAAAAAATCATCATACTACTTGCAACAGAATTAATTTATAGTAGTGAATTAACGGTATATTTTGTATTGGCATTGTAAATTATCATTTCAATTTGTGCATCTGTACTACTAAGTAGTAGAGGCGGGGTCGAGGCAGGCGGAGAGGGTGAGATATCGACACGCTGGGCCCAGGTGCAGGGGCGGGGCGCCAGCCAATGGGAGCGCTCCGATATCGACACTGTACGAACACCCACCCCACCTCCAAAATCAACCCATCTTCCAGCCATTAGTAGTATCTGGTAGAGTAGTAAGTTAATAGAAAAACAAAAAAAAATGATTCGGATATTTTAACGTTAAAGTTGTATTGGCAAGAGTAGATTATCACCGTAAATTAATGTATATTTAACTCTAACCTGATTACCATAAACTAGCAACTACGATATGTTTTTTTATATATCGAAAACAAATCAAAGGCGGCGCTGTTGAAACAATCGAAGTTCGATCCTTTTTAAAGCTGGAATTAGATTTTGAAAAAAACATTCGTTATTACGCTCGTAATCATCGAGACTAGCTTACTGAAAAACATGGGCATGCAAATGCATGAGTTCGGAATTTTGCTGTTTTTTTTAAGCACTGACTTGTGGCTGCATTTCTCTATGGATTGTACGAGCTCACGTGAGTTGTTCTATGGACAATTGATTTTATTATTCCATTGATTCTATTGGTTCTACTCTATGAGCAGTTGATGCAACGAGTTGTCTATGGCCAAAACTGTATAAACTACCAGCAAATTTCGGGCAAATTTAGGTCATAGAAACCAGGAATAGTCTATGGTACGACATCATTGATACCCATGCATTGGGTGGGTAGTACCCAACGTGCAATTGTCTATGTCCAAAACCCACTTACCTTATAGGAGTTCCACATAACACAAGAACACAGGCATTATAACTATTTGGGGCACTTAAGGGCCAACTCCCAAGGCATAGTGAAGTGTACATGCCTAACGATCCCCTTCCTATAATAAAACAAGACTGAACGGGCATGACAATATCATAGCTAGAAGGCTAGATGAACATTTTTAACTTCGGAATATGAAATCGCCAATTGAGTGCTGAATAATAAATGGTAGCCAGGAAAATTCCTAACTTTGTTAATGCTAATTTTGAAGCGAATGACAGCAGTGTATAGCATATGGCCAGCACCTGTTTCAGAATATACCGTATGCATACAACAACTAGTAGATATATGATTTAATAACAGTAGAGACTAACACTAAACTTTTATAAATATACTGTAAACAATTCAAAAAGTTGGCAGACTGTTTTATCAGAGAGGCAACGCTACAGGTGATTTTTACTCCTTAACGCTTTTATAAATCAAGGAAAGAAAAGTGCCAAAGAGCTATAAAAATATCGTTGACATTAGTATAAGCTACTTATTAGTAGTAGTTTGTAAACAATTGAAGCTAACAACAAACTGTAGTAGCACGCAGCCTGGAGCGAGATTGTTCGGCATTGAGATTCGCTGATGTGATAGGAGATTCCTTTGATATTGATTTTAATGATTGGGATTCCTTTGATATTGTGGATTTTAATGATTGGGATTCCTTTGATATTGGGGATTTTAATGATTGGGATTCCTTTGATATTGTGGATTTTAATGATTGGGATTCCTTTGATATTGGGGATCTTAATGATTGGGATTCCTTTGATATTGTGGATTTTAATGATTGGGATTCCTTTGATATTGGGGATCTTAATGATTGGGATTCCTTTGATATTGTGGATTTTAATGATTGGGATTCCTTTGATATTGTGGATTTTAATGATTGGGATTCCTTTGATATTGTGGATTTTAATGATTGGGATTCCTTTGATATTGGGGATTTTAATGATTGGGATTCCTTTGATATTGTGGATTTTAATGATTGGGATTCCTTTGATATTGGGGATCTTAATGATTGGGATTCCTTTGATATTGTGGATTTTAATGATTGGGATTCCTTTGATATTGGGGATCTTAATGATTGGGATTCCTTTGATATTGTGGATTTTAATGATTGGGATTCCTTTGATATTGTGGATTTTAATGATTGGGATTCCTTTGATATTGTGGATTTTAATGATTGGGATTCCTTTGATATTGGGGATTTTAATGATTGGGATTCCTTTGATATTGTGGATTTTAATGATTGGGATTCCTTTGATATTGGGGATTTTAATGATTGGGATTCCTTTGATATTGTGGATTTTAATGATTGGGATTCCTTTGATATTGTGGATTTTAATGATTGGGATTCCTTTGATATTGTGGATTTTAATGATTGGGATTCCTTTGATATTGGGGATTTTAATGATTGGGATTCCTTTGATATTGGGGATTTTAATGATTGGGATTCCTTTGATATTGGGGATCTTAATGATTGGGATTCCTTTGATATTGTGGATTTTAATGATTGGGATTCCTTTGATATTGTGGATTTTAATGATTGGGATTCCTTTGATATTGGGGATTTTAATGATTGGGATTCCTTTGATATTGTGGATTTTAATGATTGGGATTCCTTTGATATTGTGGATTTTAATGATTGGGATTCCTTTGATATTGGGGATCTTAATGATTGGGATTCCTTTGATATTGTGGATTTTAATGATTGGGATTCCTTTGATATTGGGGATCTTAATGATTGGGATTCCTTTGATATTGTGGATTTTAATGATTGGGATTCCTTTGATATTGTGGATTTTAATGATTGGGATTCCTTTGATATTGTGGATTTTAATGATTGGGATTCCTTTGATATTGGGATTTTAATGATTGGGATTCCTTTGATATTGTGGATTTTAATGATTGGGATTCCTTTGATATTGTGGATTTTAATGATTGGGATTCCTTTGATATTGTGGATTTTAATGATTGGGATTCCTTTGATATTGTGGATTTTAATGATTGGGATTCCTTTGATATTGGGGATTTTAATGATTGGGATTCCTTTGATATTTGGGATCTTAATGATTGGGATTCCTTTGATATTGGGGATTTTAATGTTTAAGATTCCTTTGGTATTGGGGATCTTAATGATTGAAATTCCTTTGATATTGGGGATCTTAATGATTGGGATTCCTTTGATATTGTGGATTTTAATGATTGGGATTCCTTTGATATTGTGGATTTTAATGATTGGGATTCCTTTGATTTTTGGGATCTTAATGATTGGGATTCCTTTGATATTGGGATGGGGGTCTTAATGATTGGGATTCCTTTGATATTGGGGATCTTAATGATTGGGATTCCTTTGATATTTGGGATCTTAATGATTGGGATTCCTTTGATATTGGGGATTTTAATGATTGGGATTCCTTTGATATAGGGGATCACAGCAATTTTCAAAACTAGAAAGCAACAAAACAGAGACGCAGCACAAGCAGAGCGCAGCCAAACAGCACAGAGCTGGCCGTCTTCAAAACGCTCGCATGGGAATAATAGAAGGCGGCCACCTTCTCCCGGCTGGCGGCCCACGTCACAGCCAAGTTCGGATTGGCCTTGCGGGTGGCCGTGGACCAGTCCAGCTGGAAGCAGGGCGACCCGTCTGGCACCACTTTGAATTCGCCGTCCCAGACAGTTTCGCAGAATTGTTCCGCCTTATGATTGTGCAGCTGGGCAATACTGCGGCACTGTGCCAGGCCGCCGTCGGGGCACACGTTCACGTAGCCGCTGCCGTTGGCCTGGCGGATCCAGCGGAAGCCGCTGCTCCAGTTGGGCACGCAGCTCAGATCGGCGGCGCAGGCGGCGTACCAGGCCTGGCACTGGGAATGGCACAGCGGCACTCCGTAGGCTCGCTCTGTGCGCCAGCTGTAGCCGGACACTTTCACCAGCCAGGGCCCGAGATTCGGCGAGCATTCGTACAGGCAGCGGCTGCACTCGAACCTTTGAGTCAAGGTTGATTGCAAGCGAGTGATATTAGTTAGCTTAGTTAGGCTATTTATACTAATGCGTGCTTATGCCAGTATCGATTTGCACTTATTCCAGTATCGATTAATATCGATCAGCACTTATTCCAGTATCGATTAATATCGATTTGCACTTCTTCCAGTATCGATTAATATCGATTTTCACTTATTGCAGTATCGACTGATATCGATCGGCACTTATTCCAGTATCGATTAATATCGATTTGCACTTCTTCCAGTATCGATTAATATCGATTTTCACTTATTGCAGTATCGACTGATATCGATCGGCACTTATTCCAGTATCGATTAATATCGATTTGCACTTCTTCCAGTATCGATTAATATCGATTTTCACTTATTGCAGTATCGACTTATATCGATTGGCACTTATTCCAGTATCGATTAATATCGATTTGCACTTATTCCAGTATCGATTAATATCGATCAGCACGTATTCCAGTATCGATTAATATCGATTTTCACTTATTGCAGTATCGGTTGATATCGATCGGCACTTATTCCAGTATCGATTAATATCGATCGGCACTTATACCAGTATCGATTGATGTCGATCGGCACTTATTCCAGCATGTATTAATATCAATCGGCACTTATTCCAGTATCGATTGATATCGATGCGCGCTTATTCACCTGAACCAAACAGGTGTTACCACTGAGTAGCCCAGAGAGCAGCCACGTGCTCAATGGTCGGTCACTCACCATTTCTCGCACTCGGCCGACAGTCGCCTGCCGCAGTGGTCGAGCCGGAACGCGGCCTGCGCGAACTCGTCGTCGCTGCCTAATAGACTGCCGACCTCGGCGGTGCAGCAGGAATTGTCGGAGTAGCCGATGCAAGGCCCGGTGGTCAGGCCAGGCTCCGGGCCCGGCTCAGCTTTGTGCAGCCGCCCCATCATGCACAAGTTGGCCAACTGGTTGGCATCGTTAATTGTTGCTAGGCGGTTACTACGGGAATTATTGTTGCTTTGCCGGGCAGTTTTGGTGGATGATGATGCAATCAATTGAAGCATCAACAACAATATAGACTGGCGGGGAAGCATCTCGGCAGCGGAGAGAAATTGGGATTTTAATGAGATTCTGTTGTGTCTTTGTGAATCTTTTTATGCTTTCCGAGCCCTTGGACTCACGAGTAAAGGGCGGGAGTAGATATGACTGTATTTGAATGCACTAACTCCTCGGCATCTGACAAGTGAAACGGGCAAGAACTATAATTATCAAACAAGCATTGAATGTATTTATTATTCAAGAGAAAAGTTTCAATACTGCCTACTAGTAGCAGTAGCTAGTGCCAGTCTGGTCTGAACGCTTTGAACTGAGACAAAAATGCTAGAAAACAATATTAGAAAATCATTCGTTGACGAGAATGCAAAACAATCAGTGCCGTGATTCCGTGTATATACAGAAGCAATCTGTGCTGCATACAGCAAAATATAAACAATAAATCATATAAAAAGCAACAAAACTGGCAACATAAAAGCATTTAAAGCAGTTGAAGAAGATTAATTCTCTTTTGTTGACATGCAAGAGCGAAGCGAATAACTACAACAGGTGTAAATATGCATGCTATATAATTTAAGTGTCCCAATCGCCATCACACAGAAAGCATGAAGATGAGCAGCATTTAAGCGAAATTGAAATTGAAATTTTCAACAACTAAAAAAAACAATACAGCTGCTTTGTATACGACCAATTAAATCAATAAAATTTCTACAGAGTTCCTTCTGGATACGATTTTAACTCCCATCTACCCACCCAATATCTACTCACTCAATGCCAGATCTACTCACTCAATATCAATCAGATTTACCCACTCAGTTACCAGATCTACCCACTCAGTTACCAGATCTACCAACTTAGTTACCAGATTTACCCACTCAGTTACCAGATTTACCAACTCTGTTACCAGATCTACCCACTCAGTTACCAGATCTACCCACTCAGTTACCAGATTTACCAACTCTGTTACCAGATCTACCCACTCAGTTACCAGATTTACCAACTCTGTTACCAGATCTACCCACTCAGTTACCAGATTTACCAACTCAGTTACCAGATCTACCCACTCAGTTACCAGATCTACCCACTCAGTTACCAGATCTACCCACTCAGTTACCAGATCTACCCACTCAGTTACCTGATCTACCCACTCAGTTACCTGATTTACCAACTCAGTTACTAGCTCAACCCACTCAGTTACCAGATCTACCCACTCAGTTACCAGATTTACCAACTCAGTTACCAGATCTACCCACTCAGTTACCAGATCTACCCACTCAGTTACCTGATCTACCCACTCAGTTACCAGATCTACCCACCCAGTTACTAGATCTACCCACCCAGTTACCAGATCTACCCACTCAGTTACCAGATCTACCCACCCAGTTACCAGATCTACCCACCCAGTTACCAGATCTACCCACCCAGTTACCAGCTCTACCCACCCAGTTACCAGCTCTACGCACTCCAATAGCCGCTTATGTTTGGCTACTGAAAATTTGTACAAAGGCTGTAAAACAGATAAAAAGCCAAGCCAAGCAAAGCTGGAAGCAACTCCAACAAACTATGCAACAGGTTTGCCGCCATTCTGCAGTGCCAACAGCCAGCCCGGCGGCTTGTAAGAGTGCCTACGCAACAGTTTGTACAGCTGGGCATTATCGTGCCTATAATAGGTTCGCAGATAGGCTAAGCTGGCCTCGTCAATAGCCGGATAGCGGCGGCCTTTGCCTTTGCCCAGACAGCGAGGCCGACGCTCAACGGTGAGGTCGGACAGTACAGGCCTGTAGCAATAGAAACCTTTGCGCTTGTTGTACAGCAGCAGCTGGGTGTAATCAACCTGAGGCTTGAGGCCGAGCCATCGCTGCAGCCGGTGCACAGTCTGGGCCGGACTGTTGCGCAGCTGGTCGCCATCAACAAGGTAGACGCTGCGCGGCCTGTACTGACGAAACCAGCGCTTCAGAATGTTCGCGTATCGGCCGGGACGCAGGCAGCGATGGCGGAGCTGCCGGACCTCCCGCGGGGCGGCGTCGTCAGATGTGATCACCTGCAGTGGATGAATTTAGTAAGCATTATGAGAGATTGGTCAGGTGAGAGATGAGATTAGGGATGGTAGAAGAGATTAGTTAGTAAGGGTTAAGATGAGATCAGAGACAGTTAATATGATATCAAAGATGGTACGTAGAGAAGAGATCAGAGAGGGTAGAGATGAGATCGGAGAGGGTAGAGATGAGAAGATGAAAGAGGGTAGAGAAGAGATCAGAGAGGGTAGAGATGAGATCGGAGAGGGTAGAGATGAGATCAAAGAGGGTAGAGATGAAATCAGAGAGGGTAGAGATGAGATCGGAGAGGATAGAGATGAGATCGGAGAGGGTAGAGATGAGATCAAAGAGGGTAGAGATGAAATCAGAGAGGGTAGAGATGAGATCGGAGAGGATAGAGATGAGATCGGAGAGGGTAGAGATGAGATCAGATAGGGTAGAGATGAGATCGAAGAGGGTAGAGATAAGAGCGGAGAGGGTAGAGATGAGATCAGAGAGGGTAGAGATGAGATCAGGTGTTAGAAATGAGGAGAGAGATGATCAACTGGTTAATGATAAGCTGGCATGAAAATATTGATCAGAAACAAAGAAGCGCACCTGATAAAATGAATAATTAGTAGCGGCTGGATCTCCGTGAGCCAGCTGGTGCTGATACCAGGAGTAGGCCCGCTGCGCTGGGTCCATGAGTATGGCCACAATTCTGGCACTGGGCAGCAGGGCTTTCACTCGGCCTGGCACCCGGGCCTGATCGAAATAATTAGCCGACTTTTCAAAATAAATCGGCCTGGCGCCGGGGTCGACGGTGAAATTCACGGTGAACTCTCTAGTATAGTTAAAATACGAATAATAGTGCAACAAGCCTTTGGCGTAGTTTGGATCGGTGAAAAACTGGACCTCTTCAAAGGTGCGCGGATGCTTAATAGAGGGCAGCAGTTGCGGATGCAGGCTTAGAAACGTGTGCAGCGCCGTACTGCCAGTTTTCTGCGGCCCGACAATCAGTAGAGAGGGCAGGCGGGCGCACAGATCCTTCGGGCCGGCCCAGATCTCTCTGTGGCGCGGATCGGCGCACGGGCTGAGCCAGAGCGGCGCCTGGCGCTCCTCCCTGTGCGCCGAATTGAAATATAATGTCGCTAAGCGTTGCGGATCGGCCCAGCGCAGTCGGATATTGGTGTGACAGGTCAGAAAGTTAAATAGGCCATCGAATACGTAGTAGGCTAGCCTATCGTTGGCATAGTTAGGCATGTGGGTCATGAACACGCAGATTGGGTGAAGTAGCACTGTGTGAAACAGCTCTCCGCCCAGTACCAGCTGCCGAAGCCGCTGCTGCCCTCTGGGGTAGTCCGCCAGCCGGACCGTGTGCGTGTAGATGCCGCAGGTCTCCCGGGGCAGCACGCGGACGCCGTTATAGACGAAGCCGCGTCTACGCCTGGCCGGTCGTAGGTGCGGATACTCCTCAGTTGACGTGACGTTGATTGACCAGACGCTGCGCCAGGCGGCGTATAGCGGCTCGTGCACCGGGTAGACACCGGAGTGATGCGGCGAGACTGCGTAGCCAGGGCTGATGGGCAGGTCCTGCCGGGTGTTTGCGATCGAAGAGGCCGATGCTATCAGTGTCACGTGACTAATCAGACAATCGGTGTCAGATGAGTGACACATGGGAAGACACAATCAGTGACATGGGAATACAATGAGTGACACAATCAGTGACACATGGAAAAACAATCAGTGACACAATCAGTGACACATGGAAAAACAATCAGTGACACAATCAGTGACACAATCGGTGACACATGGGGATACACAATCAGTGACACAATTAGTGACACAATCAGTGACACAATCAGTGACACATAGGGAGACACAATCAGTGATACAAATTACAATCAGTGACACAAAATAAATAACGCAATCAGTGACACAATAAATAACACAATCAGTGACACAATCAGTGATACAATCAGAGACACAATGACACATGGGGAGACACAATCAGTGACACAATCAGTGATACAATCAGAGACACAATGACACATGAGGAGACACAATCAGTGATACAATCAGAGACACAATGACACATGAGGAGACACAATTAGTGATACAATCAGAGACACAATGACACATGGGGAGACACAATCAGTGACACAATCAGTGATACAATCAGAGACACAATGACACATGGGGAGACACAATCAGTGACACAATCAGTGATACAATCAGAGACACAATGACACATGAGGAGACACAATCAGTGATACAATCAGAGACACAATGACACATGGGGAGACACAATCAGTGACACAATCAGTGACGCAATGACACATGAGGAGACACAATCAGTGATACAATCAGTGACACAATGACACATGGGGAGACACAATCAGTGATACAATCAGTGACACAATCAGTGATACAATCAATGACACAATGACACATGGGGAGACACAATCAGTGACACAATCAGTGACACAATGACACATGGGGAGACACAATCAGTAATACAATCAGAGACACAATGACACATGAGGTGACACAATCAGTGACACAATCAGTGACACAATGACACATGGGGAGACACAATCAGTAATACAATCAGAGACACAATGACACATGGGGAGACACAATCAGTGATACAATCAGTGACACAATGACACATGGGGAGACACAATCAGTGATACAATCAGTGACGCAATGACACATGAGGAGACACAATCAGTGATACAATCAGAGACACAATGACACATGGGGAGACACAATCAGTGATACAATCAGTGACACAATGACACATGGGGAGACACAATCAGTAATACAATCAGAGACACAATGACACATGAGGAGACACAATCAGTGATACAATCAGAGACGCAATGACACATGGGGAGACACAATCAGTGATACAATCAATGACACAATGACACATGGGGAGACACAATCAGTGACACAATCAGTGACACAATGACACATGGGGAGACACAATCAGTGACACAATCAGTGATACAATCAGAGACACAATGACACATGGGGAGACACAATCAGTGACACAATCAGTGATACAATCAGTGACACAATGACACATGGGAAGACACAATCAGTGACACAATCAGTGATACAATCAGTGACACAATGACACATGGGGAGACACAATCAGTAATACAATCAGAGACACAATGATACATGAGGAGACACAATCAGTGATACAATCAGTGACACAATGACACATGAGGAGACACAATCAGTGATACAATCAGAGACACAATGATACATGAGGAGACACAATCAGTGATACAATCAGAGACACAATGATACATGAGGAGACACAATCAGTGATACAATCAGTGACACAATGACACATGAGGAGACACAATCAGTGATACAATCAGAGACACAATGATACATGAGGAGACACAATCAGTGATACAATCAATGACACAATGACACATGAGGAGACACAATCAGTGATACAATCAGAGACACAATGATACATGAGGAGACACAATCAGTGATACAATCAGAGACACAATGACACATGAGGAGACACAATCAGCAAGAAAACAAAACAGCACAAAGTAGCTAAGCACTGGCACTAACAAAGCAAACACTTACGTTTTCGATGGCCCAATCTTTATTCTTGAGCATGACAGCCTCCAGAGCCTCAGCACTAGCATATGTATGCGGCTTATTATGCTTGTACATGTGCGGAAACCAAAGAAAATGCCGCCTCAAAGTCAACAGCCTGGCGTCGCCGGCATTCTCGGCCGGATTGCCGCGACCAAAATAGCGGCCGGAGAAGCCCAGCTGAAAGGTGAAACCAGACAGGCCGAAGCGACTGCGCCAACGCCGTTGCGTAGCAACTAATGCGTCGACGTCGTTAGGCAGCATGCGCAGACCACTGGGGCCGACGAACACGTCGTCGATGTCCACCTGAATACGAGTAATTGCGATGATTCATTGTTTACAGATCGCCTACTGAACAGTAACATCGAGATGGGTATTATTATCGCATTTATTTAAATTGGCAATAAAAAATTAAGCTCCATTATAAAGAATTACGAAAGTCACGTTGCCTAGACACGATGATAGACTGCTACAATTTGACAGCCAATGACAACTGATTGCTGCAATTTGACAGCCAGTGACAACTGACTGTTGCAATTTGACAGCCAGTGACAGCTGACTGTTGCAATTTGACAGCCAGTGACAGCTGACTGTTGCAATTTGACAGCCAGTGACAACTGACTGCTGTAATTTGACAGCCAATGACAACTGATTGCTGCAATTTGACAGCCAGTGACAACTGACTGCTGCAATTTGACAGCCAGTGACAACTGACTGCTGCGATTTGACAGCCAGTGACAACTGACTGCTGCAATTTGACAGCCAGTGACAACTGACTGCTGCAATTTAACAGCCAGTGACAACTGACTGCTGCAATTTAACAGCCAGTGACAACTGACTGCTGCAATTTGACAGCCAGTGACAACTGACTGCTGCAATTTAACAGCCAGTGACAACTGACTGCTGCAATTTGACAGCCAGTGACAACTGACTGCTGCGATTTGACAGCCAATGACAACTGACTGCTGCAATTTGACAGCCAATGACAACTGATTGCTGCAATTTGACAGCCAGTGACAACTGACTGCTGCAATTTGACAGCCAATGACAACTGACTGCTGTAATTTGACAGCCAATGACAACTGACTGCTGCAATTTAACAGCCAGTGACAACTGACTGCTGCAATTTAACAGCCAGTGACAACTGACTGCTGTAATTTGACAGCCAATGACAACTAAATCTCATCAATGAGGCTAAATTGGCGCTGGGATAAAACGGCCTTGCACACAGGGTTGGCTAATTTTACCTGTACAAATCTATCCAACGATTGGGCAAACCGACCCCGACTAGTCCAGGCCAGGGCGTCCGCCAGCAGAGCGGCGTGCAGCCAAGGCGAGAAATCGTAGCCGAAAATCACCCGGGCGATGCCGTCGTATCGGCCGCTGTCTGACAGCACGGTGGCCAATCTGTCGCCTCCGCTATCGCCGTTGGCTTTATTTGACGACTTGAACCAAGCAACGTAGCCGTAGCCCTCGTGGCTGGTATTGAATGTCATCCAATGCCCGGCGCCAGTGTCGCCAGGCAGCGGCAGTTCAGCCAGAATACCGGATTTGGTCAGCCGGGTGACCGGGCTTAACCTGCTAACGTGAATGCCGATATTTGCACTACCTGAAGATGACGAGTTGATTAAATCCCCAATAGACACTGGGGAGGCCCAGACAGGCAGGTCGCCGAGGCGGCCGTTGCGGTAGAGCTTCTGCTGCTGCCTGCGGCGACGCTGCTGCTGACGACGACGACGAACACCACCGCTGCCGCCGCCGCCGCTGGCGAGCATTGCGGCCACCTGGCCGACAGCGTAATCCCGACAATAGCGGTCTAGGAGGCCACGGTTCCACCTGTAAGGCGGCGTAGGTTTTATAAGAGGCTGCCAGTCAACAGTCGGGAACTCAAAGAGTGCCTGGCAGTTAACAGTCAGGAACTCAAAGAGTGCCTGGCAGTCAACAGCCGGGAACTCAAAGAGTAACTGGCAGTCCAAAGTCGGGAACTCAAAGAGTGCCCGGCAGTCAACAGCCGGGAACTTAAAGAGTGCCTGGCAGTCCAAAGTCGGGAACTCAAAGAGTGCCCGGCAGTCAACAGCCGGGAACTCAAAGAGTAACTGGCAGTCCAAAGTCGGGAACTCAAAGAGTGCCCGGCAGTCAACAGTCAGGAACTCAAAGAGTGCCTGGCAGTTAACAGCCGGGAACTCAAAGAGTAACTGACAGTCAACAGTCGGGAACTCAAAGAGTAACTGGCAGTCAACAGTCGGGAACTCAAAGAGTAACTGGCAGTCCAAAGTCGGGAACTCAAAGAGTGCCCGGCAGTCAACAGCCGGGAACTCAAAGAGTAACTGGCAGTCTAAAGTCGGGAACTCAAAGAGTAACTGGCAGTCAACAGTCGGGAACTCAAAGAGTAACTGACAGTCAACAGTCGGGAACTCAAAGAGTAACTGGCAGTTAACAGTCGGGAACTCAAAGAGTAACTGGCAGTCAACAGTCGGGAACTCAAAGAGTAACTGGCAGTCAACAGTCGGGAACTCAAAGAGTAACTGGCAGTCAACAGTCGGGAACTCAAAGAGTGGCTGGCAGTCCAAAGTCGGGAACTCAAAGAGTAACTGGCAGTCAACAGTCGGGAACTCAAAGAGTAACTGGCAGTTAACAGTCGGGAACTCAAAGAGTAACTGGCAGTCAACAGTCGGGAACTCAAAGAGTAACTGGCAGTCAACAGTCGGGAACTCAAAGAGTAACTGGCAGTCAACAGTCGGGAACTCAAAGAGTAACTGGCAGTCAACAGTCGGGAACTCAAAGTGTGGCTGGCAGTCCAAAGTCGGGAACTCAAAGAGTGGCTGGCAGTCAACAGTCGGGAACTCAAAGAGTGGCTGGCAGTCCAAAGTCGGGAACTCATTTCTGTCTGAGTCAAAATCTTCTGATACAATTTTGTTTTAACGGCAGATCTCTGGTACAGTATAAACAAAATTACCTGTCCATATTAAGGTAGGCGGACAGGCTATCCATCAGAATGGCTCCAAAGCGGCCCCGATCGCTGCTAGTGAGATGCGGCAACGGTTTCCAAGTCGGGGCAGTCTTATACGACAGTCGCATATGCTCCAGCAGGTTAATTAGCTGCCTAGTAACCGGGCCGTTCTCGTTATCAACTAATAATAGGATTTTAGCGTCGCTCCTTAGCTTCAGCTGGCCGGCCGGAAGGGGGCCGAGGTCGACAGGCCACTCGGGCGCATCGCTGCGACGGCAGGCGAACTGCAGTCGAGGATGACGCGGCGGTGTGCCGCTGTCGCTGTTGCCGCCGCCTCCTTCGCTACCTCGCTGGCTGCTGCCGTCTCTGCTGTCAGCTGGTCCAGCCGATCCTGCCAGACGCTGCCGGGCAGCATCAGAGTTGGCTGTCAGTAGCGGCCGAGGCAGAAGCAGCAGATAGTGAACGCACAGTACCAGCAGTACGCAGGCGGCTAACCAAGTGCGAGGACTGCGCGTTAGACAACGCCTACAGGCGCAAAGTTGGCGCGCACTAAACAGTCTCTGGAATGCATTTAGTTGCAGATGAATGCTCTGACAATAAGCCATTTGGTGTACAAAACAGGCTTTTTTAAGCATCATCAGAATCACTAAATTTAAACCCAGGATGACAAATAGAAGTATTTTGTACTGAGAGTTCTTTAAGTATGCTAAATAAATATAAAAAACGTACAAAATAAAAGGTTGTTCTTTCTTTGTTATAGATGTTTAAACCTGGATATTATTATACTACCGGTACCGGTAAGTATTTTTAAAATTATGCCAAATAGCCATTTAACCAAATAGCCTCTGGTTATTTATTCATTTCGGATATTAAACTACTGGTATAGCTAAGAAGGTAGCATAGTATACATTGGAATAAATTTTGGAAGATTATTTATATACATTATCTATATAATATTATGTGCAATCTATGCATTTTTTCTTATAAAAAACAGTTTATACTAGTATTCCTTTTTACGTTCTATTTGATAAAAACTGCAACCAATTTGGCCACGGCTCAGCCTGACGCAGCCGCAGCAATTTTCCATAGACAGCCACCGCTAGCGGCAACCAATTTGGTAAAAACTGTGAGCTATTTTGCCAGCTTAAAGATAGCAGCTCAATAGCATAATAATAACGATAAAGAATGTTAACAATACATGCACGAAGTCAGAACATTATGTCCTCAGCATTCAATCACCGATTGAAGTACGTCTGGGAATGGTTGATCCAGCGCAGGCACTTGAGAGGCGTGATGCCAAGCTGCCAAGCTCTCCCCAGTCGTCGCCACTCCTGTACGCTCTCACGATTCGCTCTCGATCCAGCTGACTTATCTTTTGGTACGGCCCACGATTCGCCATCAGAGCAGCTGCTATCTTCAAGCTGGCAAAATGGCTCGCAGTTTTTACCAGGTTGGTTGCCGCTAGCGGTGGCTGTCTTTGGAAAATTCTATGTCTATGGTCAGGCTGAGCCGTGGCCAAATTGGTTGCAGTTTTTATCAAATAGAACGTAAAAAGGTATATATTAAGCCCCTATGGGGCATTCAAATTCAAAATTCACATATTGTAAGCATTAAAAAACTTTGTTTTTCAAATATTTGACCCACTTCTAATTGTGGTATATGTTTAATATATCAATTTGCCAAATGAATATGAATTAATTGGGCTCATTAGATACTGCCCCCATCTGCAACTGTGTCATCCTCTATGTGTTATAAAATAACAAACAAGATCAAAGCAGATTAGGGGATTGATGAAAAAAGACTTTGAATACCACATTTTAGCTTCTTAGGCCAGGTTTATAACCCCCCTCATTCTCTTTCATTGATTGTCAATTAGATTGGTTGGTAAACTATAAAATTCAGTCAAAACTGCAATTAAATTGCAAGCTTGCCACACAAAGGGTCATAAAACTCTTTTAGCTTTATTGTGAATATACATTCTACATTGCACATTGGCCAAAGAGAGACAAAAATAGTTAAACTGAACAATTAGATAATAAAACTGTCTAACCGCAGCCGCACCTGTACAGAACTCTGCACCCAAGTGCCCGCAAAGGAATCAATTTCTAACTGGTGAGATTCAAGGGTGTTATTTTGCTTTTCTGCTCGACACCAGCTCCAAGTGCAAAGTCCTATGATTCAGCACTTGGCACTGACTATGTACCAAAGACCCAACCCTGCGTGGCCAAATTGAGCCTTGTCTGCAGCACATTGTGACCTACAATGGCGAACCTATTCAGATGGCAGGCCAATTATCAATCAAAGTAAAGATCGGTAATTTCAAGCCTACTGTCAAGTTTCTGCTAGCGAAAGGATCGCATGACAACATCCTGTGCTTTGAGTTCCTGGAGAAGTACAGCACCTCACTGGACCTCGCAGCCGGGATGCTGTTCTTTAAAGATGGCACTGCCGCACCACTTCGCTACACGCGAACTGAAACTACCACATGCAGGATTTACACAGCTAAGAGTACCACTGTGCCACTGCTATCATTAGCCTGAATCAAGATTAAGTTAGCCAAAGGATGAGAAGAGAATCAAGGGACACCCGCTGTGATTGAGCCGCTGAAACCGGCTCAACGCGAAGACAATGTGCAGCACCTGGATGCCGCGCCTACCCTAATTTCTATGGCGAACGGAGAAGGCACTTTTAAGATGATCAATTGAGGCACTACATCCATCAAAGTGCAAGCGAATGTCCTAGTCAGAATAGCGAGACCAATCAGACTGCCCAAGCTACAATTCTTTCCGTTTCTAAAGTTAGAAGCCTCAGTCAATCAAGTCCAAGATGAAGATCCTGATGCTTGGATCAAGAAGATTGACATTGGCGAGGACCTGTCCAGTGACCAGCGCGCTTAAGTCATCGAGCTACTAAAGAAGTATAAGAACATCTTCTCTCAGGGGCCACACAATCTTGGTTGCACCCACTTGGTCACCCACAACATTGTATTGAAGGACAAGGATCCTGTACATCTGCTGACCTGAAGGATTCTGCCGCATCTGCTGCCCAAGGTGGACCAACTGCTTGACGATCTGCTTGCCAAAGGCGTGATTCGACCGAGCTTCTCCAGCTACAAAACTCTGCTGGTGATCATCCCAAAGAAGGACGGCAGCCTGAGAATTGTACAAGATTTCTGGAGTCTGAACCAGAAATGTGAGTACCCGTACCCAGTATCCGATTCCTAACATCCAAGAAGCATTTGCCAGCCTTGAAGGAAGCCAGCTGTTTAGTACATTCAATTTAAATAGCGGCTACTATTAGATTCCTCTGCATCCAGAAGATCAAGATTGGACTGCCTTCGCTACACTGCATCGCGGACAATTTGCCTACAATGTTATGCCAATGGGACTAAGCTCAGCTCCAGCCAGCTTCATGCGCCTCATGAATGCTGTGCTCAATGGGATTGCCTATAAAAGTGCAATTGCCTATCTGGATGACATAATCGTTTATTCTAAGAAAGTCACCAACCATCTATGACATATGGAAGAATTTCAAACGAATTTAGGAAGCTAATTTAAAGTTCAAAGGCAAGAAGTGCCATTTATTTTGGGCAAATAGTTGGGACACCTAATAACTAAAGCCGGCATCAAGACTGATCTGGCAAAGATCAAAGCGATCCAGACCTGGCCAAGACCAAGAACAGCTCAACAACTCAAGAGTTTTGTCTGCACATGTGCTTACTATGCTAAATTTGTACCTGGCTACGCAGAACTTGCAGCTCCGCTCCACAATCTAATTAAGGAGAAGAAAATCCGCAATTTTAATTGTCTATGGGGAAAAGCCCAGCAAGATGCGTTCAACCAGCTCAAAGCAGCTATGACTTTGACATCAGTGCTCGCGTATCTGCAGTTCAGCGAGGATCCTAACGTAATGTTCGTCCTTGACACGGATGCTTCTGCGACCAATCAGAGCCTGCCTGAGCCAACGCCAAGCTGAAGGGATTGAGCGCCCAATTGGCTATTTCTCCCGGCAACTAAAACCAGCTGAAGCCCGATATCCAATTACAAAACAAGAACTATTGGCAGTTGTAGATAGAATGCGACACTTTAGCTTCTACCTGCTAGCCAAGAAGTTCATCTGCCAAACTGACCATGTAGCTGTGACCTGGATCCTTAGAGGAACTCAGCAAGTAGGCATCTTCGGACAATAGCTAAAGAGACTGAGCGAATTTGAGTTCAAGATCCAGCATCGCAAATTGAGTCAGCATCAAAATGCCGACAGTTTCTCGAGATGGCCTGAGGATGACACCGAATACATAGAGGAGGCTCAATGAGAGGCAGCCAATAAGGACTAAAGTAAGCAGCCAGCTGCAATATCTGGCGCAGCGGCCCCGAAGGTCCTCGACAGCAGCCACCCTAGCCCTCCACCGAGCAAGAAGCCATCGACCTGCAAGAAGCGACGAAAACTTCCGACAAAGCTGAAGGAGTCCAATGGCAAGGCTTTGCTGCCAGCAACACTGCCAGCCAACAGCAAGCCACTGACAGAGCTGCACCTGCTGGACTCATAGGAGTCGCCTACTAGCTTCAGTAGCACGATATGTTGCCCTACTAGGAGCCGCCAACTACTCCTAGAGACGACAAGAATGGCAACCACAGCGCAGCCCTCCTCAACGACTGCTGCCAACCCACTCGCCATCTGGTGTTCAAGCTAGTGAGGTTTAGCAGTGATGCTGACAGCTCCTGCACCTCATTATCATTGGCTGACAAATCTAGATCCGACGACGGTGACGCCGAAGCCACCAATGAAGATTGACCTTTGGGCACCTCAACAACCCGGCAACCAGTCAGAGTAGCGATCGTGCGGAGGGAGCTCTAGACCCCAAACCATGCTGCCATAGCCGAAGCTGCGCCAACTAATCCTACTGACAGACGCCATACATTGAACTTAACTGATCACGCCACCATGTTCGTCGACCTGCATGGTTTGCCCTACTGTGGACACATGGGCCGAGACCTCACCATCACTAAAGTGTGCGAAAGGTTCTGGCGAACTGCCTTGGCCAAGGCAGTGTCCAACTATGTCACTTCCTGCCAGACTTGCACTCAGAGCAAAGGACGGCGACGAATTCTGGCACATGTATAGTCATTCCCGGTTTGCAAAATCTATGGGCGATGCGCAATCGACATCCTGGGCCCCATTGGAGATCTAACAGACCAAGGCAACAAGTACATACTGATCTACATCGACACTACGTCGAAATATCCCTTCGCCTTTGCCATGAAGAATCAGTGCGCCAAGACAATAATAACTTTCCTGCAAGAACAAGTTTTCCCAATCACCGGAATCCCAGCATGGATCCATTTGGACCAAGGCAAACAGTTCACATGGCATGAGTTCCAACATTTCTGTGAAGTATATGGCATTCAACAGACTACAATGCTGCCATATTTGCCCTGGGCTAATAGACAAGCTGAATCGTGCAATTAGAACATCAAGAAGGTGCTCACTTGTCACCTCGAAGATCATCAGCAATGGGACAAGATGTTGCCAGCTGCTTTGACTGCCCTAAGATCAGCCGTCAATCATACTACTGGTTTCTTGCTGCACTATGTCATCTACGGAGTGCCCTATTAATATCCTATTGATAACACCCTAGACCACCTGGACGTATCGGCTGATCGCCCAGAATACATTGCCAAGCATCAGTGCAGACTGGCCGAGACCAAGAGGATTGTACGACAGCAACTGCAGGCTGAGATCCAGCGCCGAGAAGAGTATTACGAGAATTGACTGAAGCCCGTGGAATTGCAGCCTGGCAACCTTGGCTGCCTGGCCAACCCGAAGCTCGAGTTGGGAGAGCTGCCCAAATTTCACCGGCCATACAAAAGCATATACAAGGTTGTGAGGAAAGTTGGCGAAGTGGTGTATTGGATTAGGCCTGCTACAGCTCGACGAGGATGCCCAGCGGAAATTTTGGTTCACCATAACAACATCATAAAGGTGCCGCAGATGATGGCAGACTGAACGCAGGAGCCACTGCGCCAAACTGAGAGGCCAATGCTACCCTATGAGTCGAGCGATGAGAGCGAAGCCGACCCTGCCAATCAGCCTGCCCCAGAACAGCCCACCACAGCTCAGCCTGACCTGCAAGGCAGCTAGCTGTTCGAGCTGAGCCTCCGCCATCTGGTAGTGCTGCCTGAAGGCAACCCAGATCTGCCTGGCATTGGCATAGAAGTTGAGATTTAAAGGTATTTACCAGTGAATTTAATGTTGCCCCTATTTGCTAACTAACAATGCACATTACTATTAGTAGTCAAGTTTGCAAACGCATTCTAATTTTAATTTTGCCACTGTAAGCTTTCTCTGTACCTGTTATGTGCTGAAAACCAAATTCTAATTTTCCATTTCCATTTCCATTTCCAAAAGCAACGATTAATTTTTCTAATTTTCCCATTTCTTTATGCTTGAGGGATAAAAGCAATGTTTAATTTTCTAATTTTCCAATTCCTTATGCTTGAGGAATAAAAGCAATGTTTAATTTTCTAATTTTCTATTTCCTTATGCTTTAGGGATAAAAGCAGTGTTCATACTGGCGCTCTTGCTTATTATTGTGCTTATATATTTATCCAATGCGATACAGTAAGCCTGCACTTTTGTGAGCATATTTATCCTTAGGCTTTATGGTAAAAGCCTACACCATCTACAAGTATATATATATTCATCGGCATGCGATTGTGTTTTGTGTGTTTTTCCCTTGCATCTGCAAAATTTTCCTCATTATTGGTACACTTTCTGCACGCACCCAAAGTGCTGGAAGCCTCTCTTCTTTCTGCTGTATTTAAGCAAAGTAGTTAATTATCTTATAAACCTATTAGCTCCTAATAGTTATTAAGTGGAAGGTAATTTTTCATTTTCTCAAATTGGCAAACCATATGTGCTTTAACTCTTGTCCTGCCATGTTGAGGTCAGGCTGCTGCTGTCTAGGGCAGCTCAGGGGCATTTGAGGTGAATTGATTCCCCCCATCTCTGTTCTGTATTGGCTGAGCCTGGGAAAATTTGTAAGGCCCGCGAGTCCTAACCTAGCTCCCTGAGCCTCTGCCTTGCCTTTGTTGCATAGAATTCTAGATATGAACCTGGAAGGGAAGGCTTTTCTAAGCGCGAATTTTTGATGTACCGGACTGGGCCGACTGTATGAAAGCATTTTTCTCTTATGCTGCCTACTTTAACAAAGACGGGGACCATGGGAACCATGAAAAGAGTGTTCCCACAGTGGACGCAGCTCATACTATCAAATATGAACCCTATAAGAGACCGCCTGTTCAAGGTTATGATTGAAGAAAGATTCTTTCTCTGAGAATTGTAAGGCTGTAAGCATGGGCTACAAATGTGCTGCAATCAATTGCCATTCTGGCTACATGCGAAAAAACTTCACAGAGAATCCTGAAATGGACAGCAAAATTTCATTTTGCAAATTTCCTTTATACAATCCACTGCTTCTTTTAGAATGGCTGCGACGTATTCGCAGAGAAAAAAATTACAGCCCTACGAAACAGTCAAGATTGTGCTCCTTGCACTTCAAGGACAATGACTTCATCGTCACGTCTCAGGACACCAATCCTCATCACAAGCGCAAGAGAGATAGTGAAGTGCTAGTTAAACGTCAACTAAAGAGTGACGCTGTTCCAACTGTATTTTCTCAACTTCCTGAACAACTACAGCCACCGGCTACCCAATGTTGAACGGAGAGAACAATGTCAGAGCGGAGGCAACAGATCAAGCAAGACCGAATAGAAAATGCAGCAGCGGAGTTCCTCAGTCAGGATGAAATTGCCTTGCTTGCCGACATCAAAGTGCAGCTTGAGTGCAACCTGATACCTGCCGACTTTGTTGTTGTGGCAAAAACAGCCAGCATTACATTTCTTCTTGTTTGTGTAGACAGTTAAGATGTCCCTGAGATACTCTGCTCTCTGCAAATTTGCGATGACTTGACCGTTTCTGCAAGCATCAAAGGACTGTCGGTGCAGCAGAAGAGATTGGCTCAATTTTTGGACAATGGTCAAGTTCGGCTATTTTTGCAAATTCAAAATCTGCTTGCCCAAATTAAAGCTTAGACGACTTCGAATACAACCAATTGAGATGAAGACAATAAATTAATTGAGGACACAATTGATTGTCTAACCAGATGGACAGAAGTGTGTTAGGACACCTCTAAGCTGCTTCATCAATGGATTCAATTTATTATCAAACAACTGAAGCTGTCTTACATCAAGAAGCCTTCATTGCGGTACTCTCCTGATTTGATTGTCTTCGCTTTGATTCCCAAGTCCACAAGAATGGCATGCTATCAGTTGTTGGAGCAAGAGGTGCTGATTCTACTATCGGTGCAGTGACTAACAGCAATTGCCAATCCGCTTTCAGTTACTGCTAGTGTTTTCGACAAAAAGTACTTTCATCTTAGAGCTCAAGATCTCCCGATCATGGAATCCAACATAAATTGAATTTTCGACGAAATTCATCTTAACAGAAGAATTGAATATTCTGCTAGAAATATCGCCGGCATGCAGGAGAGTAAAACAGCGCCGTATGCTCTGCTTCATGGTGAAGTCGATTGCTGGCAAGTTCCGTGACATTGTCATGCTCTTTCCTCTAAGCAAGCTGACAACAGACATTCTGCATGCGCATTACCAGAGCATCATGGAAATGCTTCAGCGCACCAATCTCAACATTGTCACTATCTTAGTCAACAACCATTTGGCTAATCGAGCTTTTTTCATCCACAAGCTTTGTGGCGGCATTCTCCAAATGTGGATTACTCATCCTTACAATGTGGATAAGAAGATATTTTTGCTATTCGATCCAACTCACACAATTAAAAACATCTATAACAACTTTCAAAAAAGGAAAATTCTTGACCTTCCCATCCTGGAGAGCCAGTTCTTTGTCAACCAACTGAATCTAAGGGACCATGGCGACTTTCATTGTAGCTAAATTTGGGAGTATCCGAGAGCTGTTTGAATTGGAAAAGAAGCCACTAAAGCTAGCACCAAAGCTTAACTCAAGCGTCATGGATCCAAAGAGTATCCAGAAGACCAAACCAAAATTTCACTAGCCATATTTTTGGAGTCTACTGCTAGTGCATTGCTGTACTATACCAGACACCAGGGCCAGCAGTGGAACAACACTGCAACTTTTGTTATGGTGGTCACGCAGCTCTAGCAAGTGTTAAATGTAAAAACAATGACAATCGGCAAGCTCAAGAGGAATTGCAGCAGAGATCCCATTATGTCGGACACCAATTGGAAGCTAGAATATTTGTCTGACGTCCTAGACTATACTTGGAAGTGGAAAGAAAGCAAGAGCCGAGGCCTGAGTGACAAAACATTTCTGGCCCTAAGCCACACTCTCTGCTTTGCAAAGCCATGGTTGAGGTGTCTTGGTACCTGCTTTCCAATCTGATGTTTCAGTATGTCCTCCTTGGAGCCCTGCAATCGGATCCACTAGAAGGACAATTTGGGTGGTATTGGCACCGCAAAGGATTAAACTACTATGTGTCTTGCAAGGACGTTCTGGATGCTGAGAAAGCTATCCAATCAGTATTGTTATTGCAGTTCAACAGTGTCCGGCCACTGGCCATCCAAGCCCTGTCTGCCAATGCAAGCGTTGAGAGTCGTGGTCAGGCGATGGAGGCTGAAGAGATTGCCAGTCAGCTGACCCTGGGTGAACCAATTGAAGATACAGATGCACTAATGTTGTCTACTATGTCGCAGGCAGGTTTGTTAGAGCCATCACTGCTCAAAAAAGTGGTACATCCATGCAATGAGCTGCTATTGTCTGTTCCAACAGATGCAGCAATCAATGGATCATCCACTTTTATGCAACAAATAAATTGTGGCAGGTTGACTGAACCTTTAGAGCTTGCTTTTTCCACCTGCAAGGCAGCCTGGGGATCATCTCTCAGTTACAGACCTGCCAGCAGTTTTTGAATTCTTAGCATCGACATGTTGCTCTATTTGAAGCAATAAGTTCAGTTGTCTTGGAGTGCCTTCCAAATCTATGCTTCCAAACACACTGTGAGTTCCAGCACCAAATTTTGCAGCCACTGTTCTGGAAGATATTCAATACTGCTGTAAAAAATTTGACCAGTCGCCTGACTGCATCAACAGAAGCTGGTCTGGTCAAAAAGTAGCCAAGTTTAATTAATGAACAATCAAGTAACCGTGAGTTTTCCAATATGAATTTTTCATGCCATTTTCTGTTGTTTCGGGATATAATTCTCAATTCAGCAAATTGAATGCTTTCAGTGAATACTGATATTTTAATTTACAATGCATATAGGACTGACTTTTGGTTTTAATTACTGCAAAATCTGATAAAGCGAACAATTTATGCAAAAATCAATTGAAAGAAATTTTTTAAAAATCAAATTGGCCATTCAGAACAATATAATTAAGCAATTCTATCTTGGCCCAGTTGTGTATACCTAAAAAAGCCTTCACTTCCAGGTTAATATCTAGAATTCTATGCTTAATATTTCTTATTTTGGCCACTAACCCATTATCTATTTTGCTATTGTAACTTTAGTAAGGAGGAGCCTGCCAAACTGCCCTCTTACTAAATTATTATTATCTAAACCTGTGTTTATGCGAAATGCCCCCTTTTCTTTGCTAACCCATTTAATGTAAGCCATTTGGATGCCCCCATTTTCAATCAAATGCAACCTTAGCTCGGGGCTAGGTGACTCCAGACCCCCTGCCACATGGTTATCATTTTTATTGCTCCTTGATTTCACTCACCCACCCCTGCCAAGCAAGCCCTCAGTAGAATATATGCACGCGGGTGACCATTTTCTGTATTTGGTCCTATTTGACTGGCAGTTGGCTCACTAATTTTTGTATTTAAGTAAATAGGCCCCATGCTTGGCTCTGTAATTTTGTGAACCTCTTGCTCAATCAGTTGCAACTTGCATCAAATTTTTTGTAATTTTCCAAAGCATGCTTTTTTGCACCCTGTTGATTTGTAACCACCCTGAGAGCAACACGCAGCATGGATGACTTTTTTCCAAGTGAAGCAGTCAGCAGGAGCATGATCCATGGCTTCCCTTGGCTGCACTATTGCCGTTTGCGCCCATGCTGTTAGATCTGATGAATGGGCCACTTGAGGCCCTAGAGTCTGACATCAACGGACCAATGGCACCGGCTAACAGCCCGTTTGCATGGGTAGATGGATACATTGACATGGTTAGTGCCACCCAAATTATGCCAAAGCCGGAGTCAGTGCACTTGCTAGAGCCGGACCAACATGTCACACCCCCAATGCCACTGATGGCCTGGACTAATGACTTAAGCCAAGAGTCCCAGGTTGCCCAAGGGCCCAGCAAGCCCACTCCCCTCACTATTGGCTCACCACTATAGTGCCTTAGCCACCCAGTGCGCTCTCAACATAGTGGCTGAGGTTGTTGGCAACTGGCTCCGCAAGACCACCAGCCCACAGACCAGCCTGGTGTGTAGCCTACTGGGCCTGGCCATTGACCATGTGGCTGTCGGCGGGCTAGCTCTGGAGCAGCTCTTCCAGCAAGCCTACGTGGCCAGCAGCTTGGCGCACTCAAGGACCCCTACGAAGATGCCGCGGCCAGAGACCAGTGTGGACACCCAGCCCACCAAGGTGGACAAGCCTCCAGACACTTTTGAACCCTTGAGGAGTGAGCTTGCCCAGGCAAATTTTATTTTGTTTTATTTTTATTTTTGTTGACTACCCTATGCATGTATGAATAGTAGTTAGGGCTACTACTGTGCTTTTTTATTTTCTCCTAGGTTTGGTCCCTTCTATCTACTATGAGGTGCCCTTATGACATGTTTTGTCATCTCTCACCCCCGGGTTTGCTCCCTATGTTGGCCCTCCCATTGCGCCCTTTTGTGGCTTGTTCTTTTCCCCATTGTGGCCCCTTTGTTGCCTCCTCTTGTAGGATTTTTATTTTGCCTAGTTATTAAGTTTTGTTTGTTTTTGCTCATTTTGCGCACCATTTGTGGCTCCTGGCTTTGTCTCATTTTTGGAACCAAAGTGTGTCCCAACTGGAGTGTTACCCCTTTTTGCATGACTATTTTAACTCTAAAATGGTGTCTAATTTTCTTTATGCTCCTTCCTCATTGTGCCTTTCTTCCTTCTTTTTGTCTATGAGTTACTAGTCTGAGACCCCTGATACTCATTTAATTCATTATCCAGCACCCTGGCATGCCAGATATTAATCTCTAGTAGTGGCTCAGCAATATTAAGCTTCATTAATTTATAATAACTCTGTTAATCTGTCATCATAAAAAATGATTAACCAATAATAACTATAACTGACATTTATCTTCAGTTATTAATTGAAGCCCTGATCTGAAGTTTTTATATGAAGTTTATCTTGAGTCATTTGCCTATGGGGTATAAAACTACTAATTTATCTCAACTCCAAAATAGCTCTGAGATCTCTATGTTCTATAATATAAGAATTATGGTGGTGGCAGCACTACTCTACTGTTAGTAAGCTACTGAGCAAATCAATGTACATTGAATTTATGGTGTCAAGCCTTGGTGTCTACCATTTGAATGACCATGCCTGCTAAATGACCTCTTGTCTACGATTACGACTACCCTCCCTCTGGAATTGAGTACCCCAGCAGTCAGAGTACATAAGGAGAAAACTTCTGCAACAAAATTGCAAATTTTCTAGCTTTACAAATGCCAAGATAACAAAGGTGGTAATTCAAAGTTAAAATCACCTAACCACCAAATAATCTTTCTTTTCTCCACCCCACCTCAGTATACTACATGATCCAAAGTGTGGTAGTCTAGGGCCTAGTCTAGCCAAGTGAGTTGCAAAACTGCTAACCCCAAAAATATAAAAATAGTACAATAAGTAATTAACTAATATGCATTTTGCCTTAATAATATAGACATATAGTTAGCCTGTTCTCCAACCATTCATTTGCCTAAGCTAAAGTTATATTAATTTTGACTTTAGAATTTCTTTCATAGATAAATTGCATTTTTTGTAAAAAATGTAAATTGCAAAGCTACATGGAATTTTGAAGTTGGGCATGTATGAGTTAAATACCTATAATTTTTTTAATTAATATTTCCACTGCAGTGCTATTTAACTTTCAGTAAAAATAGAAAATAACTTATAAGTTATATATAATAAAACTTCATGGTACAAACTAAATTGTAGAAATGGATGTGGATATAGAATAGATTCATATACTAAAATGCAGATATGGATGCAGATTACTATTTTGCAAAATCAATGCGGATATAAATAGCAGATACAGAAAATCTCTAGATTTAGTTCTGTTATAACATGGATTTATATTCTACTTTTTCTATTTCTGTTTAGGCCCTATTTTCAAATAAATTGTTCTCATTTAAATTTATTGTGAAATGATGAGGGAAAATCTTTTTCTCTGTTTTCAAAAATTAAGCTGCTCCAAGATATGCTAGGCCTACTGATAGTAGAAAATAAAAAATTGATTAATTAAAGTTATTTTTGTTGCTAGATATAGGCCCTAATAGAAAAATGTATATTATATAACATGTGTACTTCTAGAGACCACAATATTCTAAATAGTTCAACTAGATAGTTCAAGTCTAGATTGACTAGTTTATTGTCTTAATGTACCTGTGCCAATTCTGTAAAGTACATATAAATCTCTTGATGATTTCTTTTTTGTGATTTGTTTTTTGAAAATGGAGACAACAATTATCCATCATTATTCAAATTTGAATAAGAAAAATTTATCTAAACATTAAATAGAACTAGATATAAAGCAGAATAGAAATCAATTTTTTGACAGAACTAAATCTGGAGATTTTTTGCATCTGCTATTTATATCCACATTGATTCTGCAAAATAGTAATCCACATCCGTGATCTGTATCTACATTTTTAGTATGTGAATCCATTCCATATCTGCATCCATTTCCGCAGATTAGTTGGTACCAGATTTGAAAGTCAATATTGATACTATTATACTATAGTACTATACTACCTTAAGAAAATAACAATTGTTATTTTCTATTAGTAAAGAGTAAACAGGGCATTTTATTTAGAAATTCTAGCCCTAATGGTACATTACGACTATTCTACCTAGTACAATTCATTTGTCATTTTTTAGACCATAGGGCCTAATAAGTCATACATTTTATAGTATAATTCAATTGTACATTCAATTTATACAGAAGTTCAAGTACATATAAATATAAATATAGTATATTTATCTATACAAAATAATATATGTATAAAAGATAGTTCTAGCTTTACTTTATTTCATACAGTCCTGTTAGTGTGTTAGCTGCAATTAAAAATTCATTTGTATTGTAGAGACACTGAGACAGTAGAGTTACACGACTAGGCCTACAGCACTATCACTGTATATTTTTAATAGCAGCAGTGCATTTAGGAGATTGCGCATATTATACTGACTTTCCTCCTCTATAAAAACATATTGAAGCCGAATATTATAATACCATAAAAATATAACATAATCCCATACTTTGTTCAGACTTCAGACAGGCCGCCAGGCGGGCCAGCAAATTAGGCATTTCTTAGAAACATATGATTTAATAATGCTTTATTTTTTATGAGTATAGCAAAAAACTATTTAAAAACACAAAAAATAAATAAAAACGAAAAGTTTACCTTTTATTAAAAAATAAGTTTAGTTTTTACTTTTTTATTAATTAAAAATAACGGTTTATCTCTTCCTTAAAAAATATAATAAATAATTATTTAAATAGTTAATATTCTTACGAAGGTTATAATCCCGCATAGAAAATTGAAGCCATATTCCTAGTTTAAAATCACTCTATTCTTCCATGTTAGCCAGCCAATCAGGTAAGTCGGAAGACGTTCCTAGTTTAAGTAGGAAGACGGAAGAATTGTTTAATTTAATGAGCGTCGCGAAAATTTAGGAGTTATGTCCGAACTTATCTACTGCGGTTAGTAGTGCGCAAAGTTTTTTGCAGTAGTAGTAAATGTGGAATTTCATATTTAGAAACCCTGACGCCAAATCTCAGCCGTTTTTTGCCCGCCGTAGCAACGCTAGCTCTCACACTATTAAATTTAACAAAAGTATAACTCTTATCACGGATACGAGTCTGTTTAATGACAAAAACTTAGAATTTTTTCTTAATTTTTACACGGTCTCCAATCTTGATTATTTCTTTATTTAATTTTAACCATAACGCAAGAAAAATGAACAGTGATCAGTTGGAGATGCGCGTGGGAAAGAGCGAATGCGTGAATGTATTCACAATATGTCTATAAGTAGAAACTGAAGAAAATAAGAAATAAAAAAGCAGTGTGTTTTGGGAATCGCATTTATATCCAAAAAATTTTATGTTATAAGTTTTTTTGTAAATGAATGCAGTTAGCTGACACACTTAGCTTCTAGGGGGCGAGCAGCTCGTCGAGTTAATCGCCGCGGACAGCTAGAGTCTTCGCCATTTCAAGCTGGGCCTCAGTACTGCCAGAGGATTGTCGATCAATAGCGTACACAGGAGATACATTGAAAAATCGGCCTCCAATGAAATTTTCACCAATTCTGAGTCTTCCGTCCTTCTACTTAAGTAGTCCTTGCATATAGAAGCCGGAGTCGCATGTAAGAGCATCACGACCTGAAATATGATAATAAACAGCAAATATAAATGTGCCGTTGAAGTTTAACTTTTATAAATGGCGAACCTTTAGTGCGCTTTTATTATTATACAATTGCAAAACCTAAAACTTCAAATTATGACAATCATTTCTTTATATTTGCAAGGAAGTGACAGACATTGTTAATTAAGTTTGAAAAAATCTGGAAAATGCCTTTTTCGTAGAAAGTGATAAGGCTCCATACCTATTAGTTCGATTAGCTATAGCAGCTCCTTAGTAACAGGCTTGGTGGCTGCCGTAGCATCGAGCGCAGCAGCATTAGCCTGAATGGCGATGTCGAGTCACCGTTTGTTTATTGTTACGGCCGGGAGCTCCTCAACCAGATTACATGTACATGCCGCCTCATCGCCGTCCTGTCCAGTCGCGATGCCATTTTGCTCCTCCATCAACCTGTCCTGTGGTTCAGCCTCAGGCGTGTTTTCTTGTGTAGCCTGTCCAACCGTCCTACCACCGTGACTCTGGGCGCTGCACAATTCGATCAACTTATCGAGCTTTTTGTTTTTCTGCTCCAGTCGCACGGTTGCCGATTGTCGGCGCCCCTAAAAAGTTAGGGAAATTCATAAAACAAAACATAACACAAATACTGTACAGCTAATACCACATTTTCTAATCTATAGTTTTGCAAGCTAGCCGCCTACTGTAACAAATAAGTGCCAGGCGCTGTCCAGCATATCATTCTCACCGTCTCTATTCCCATGATTAGGAGGCAGTTCCTGATCAGCGCAAAGGTAGGCAAAGCAGGGCCCATCAGAGTCCCGGGTTGTAAACTGCTCGAAGAGCGTCCAGCTGCGTCTACATGTACTTTCCTCCCGTAGCATAGACATAGAGGAGCCTCTTCTTTGCTCGCTGCAGTAATGACGCACAAGTCCTGTTCATTGATGGCTTGCATCGCATTCTGAGCAAAGCGAACTACAAACCATTTGTTTAATTGATGCTCCATGTGCAACCTGAAAAAACTGCAAGGACAGTGAAAGTAAAATTAGTCATATTATTCGATGGTAGGCCTACTACACTATTTTTGTGAAGCACATTTTTATTAACTTTTGTGTTTCTTCTACCAACTTTGGCAGTTTTAAAACTTTACAGTTAGTACTTTTTAAACTTTCTACTTATTCCAGACAAATATACCTATATTATTCAAGAATATTTTGCTCTGACGGCTTCTACATGCCCAACAGCTTATACATTGCTTTTTATCTGACATGATATAGCTAGAAGTCACTAATCACAATTTAAAAATATTTCATGAAAAATAACAAGGACAAAATACTACTAAGGATAAAAATCAAATGATGGGAGCTCAAAGTGAAAATGCAAGTGCATGCAAAAAGGTTATTTTTGTGATTTAATGATTTAAAGTTATTTATTGATTTATAATGTGATTCAATACTGAATTCTAAATGCCTTAAAAGGAATTTTCATTGATAAGCAGGATTTTGAGTGACTATAAGACTGTGAACCATTTTATTTGTTTATTTCAAATATGTACAAAAATTATCTCTTTAAAATGAAGCTACCTAAAAGCTGAGATAGTTCTTACATTTAAAAAACTACATGTTTTAGCTGCTAAAATTGAGGATAGAAGAACAAAAAGTTATGCTTCTTTATGGAGATTTCTAACTTTATTTTTTATTAGGGGGGACAATGCAATTAATATTTTGCTAATATATATATTAGTATAACTGTAAAACATAATTCGTGTTCAATGTGTCTTTTACTATGAAAGTTTCAAGACAGAATTTAAAAGATATATTATATAAAAATATCTATTATTTATAAGTAGCAAGACACACAAACCAAGGACTAAACAGTAACTAGTAGTATAGTTGCACACCTATCGCTTAGATCTTTAATTATTTTGGTTATTAATACCCTTTAAATAGTAGAAATGAACAAAAGAAAGCTAATTTCGAGATTGAGGCAAAAACTGAGAAAGCGCACTTCCATGTTGCTAGCCGTGTCTCAGCCGCGTCAAAATCTTAAACTCATGCCCCAGATGCGGCTGTAGTAAAATCTTATAGATTGTGGTCTGATAGTTATGTCCCTAAAGATTGCGCGCGATAATTCGATAGTTCATTTATGTACAAGTGAATGCGCACGCTTGTAAAATAAAAATGTACATCTGAGCAGCGCGCGATAACATTCAAATCTATTACTTCTCATGCTGCGTTTCATTTATGTGTGTACAGAAGTTCAGCCTAATATTTAAACTTTAAAATTTGAAATTTATTTACAGTTAGCTAAGTTTAACAGTCATTTTTTTCAACTTTTTTGATCCGTACTTTGTTAAAGTGCAATGAATTCAAACGTCAGTTTAACTTGGAAGCGATCTTAACTCTCATTCCTAGATAAACCTTGAATATTCACAGTTTAACTTGGAAATTAACCAGGAATCGGCTTCAATTTTTTAAGCGGGAAGCTATCGCCTATCGGTAACCGTTTTTAGACATTTAGATTTAGAGATAGGCCTGTTGTTCTATTCGCCTGCTGGGCTATTCGTCTGCCGGTGCTACATAGTTGATGATAATAAATAATAAATAATATAATTAAACAATTGTAATAACAATTACTAATCGACATAAAGTATAATATGCCTCGTGCGTGCCCTGCCAGCTGGCTGGCGCATGCTATTTTTTAAAAATTAGGCTAATACAAACTTGTTTCAAAATATAAACAGTGCTGTATAGTTGTGTCTCAATCTCAACTCAATTATATTGGCAATGTATATATTAGGCCCTAAGAATTTTTGGCATTCCTTTGGTTAATGATCACCTTAAACAGTGACGATCGCCTCAAACAGTGACTATCACCACTAAAAACAGTTGTAAGACATAAAACCTGATGGTGGTTTCCAATCAAACAAAATCAAAAGTTGGCAAACTGACTTTGTTTATTTCAAAATATGGTAAAAACTGTTGTAGCTTATATTTCACCTTTGGTTTAGGCCCCTATGATCACCCAAATCGCCAAATGTATGTTGCCCATTAACAATATTAACATTAAAATGATTGTGAACTGAAGCTGGCTATAGGAAAGCCTATCAAATAATTATAACTGTCAAGTTTGAGCTGGCAGCCTATATATATCACATTTGGTTTACGATTACCCAAATTGATATTAGGATATTGCCCATTGAAATGATTGTGAACCCAAGCTAGCTGTAGAAAAGCATGTCAAATATGACAAATAGTCACATGCAGAAAACCACTGCTTATTCCAGATCAAGGGCATTGAAATCCCTTCTTACCTTCATATCCCCCCTCACCTTTGGCTTACAATCACTTCCACATATGCATTCCACTAGGCCTAAAATGATTGCAAATGAAAGCTGGTATTATAATATTAGGCCTACAAGCCTATCTTAAGTGCATATGCATTACATACAATATTAATTTTAACCCAGCTTCAGTTCACAATCATTTCTTTTGCATTACATATTCAAATGATTGTATACCAAAGCTGATATATATAGGCCTAAGCATCATCTAACAAACCACACTTTTAACTTTGTGTAGGCCTAGATTTTTTTTGTTTTTTTTGTTTTGAACACACCATTTTCATGCTACAATTGAGCAAAATATAAGGTGATTATTATAAACTAAAAGTGGCAAAAATAGAAGGTGATCATAAACCAAAAGTGGCAAAATAGAAGGTGATCGTAAACTGAAGGAATGCCAAATTTTCTAGGTCACTTTTAGGACTATGATGTCATGTTATGATGATAGTACACAAATGTTATGGTATGTAGTGGATTTAATAGATGCCTACTATAATATATGTAAAGTATTTTTATGTATCAATTAAATCTCCGCACTTTTTATGATGTGTCCGGCATTCTTGAATATTATTTAGTTAGTATTTATTCAGTAGTGAGTTTCTATTTCCGCGATTCTTACTGTACGTACTTTACTACTATTGTTTTACTGTATGCTAATTCCTATCGTATTTCAAACGCGAATGCGCTGTGTTTTGGTGTTAGTTCTCCTGCGCGCCGTAGTAGTTGTAGTCGTAGGGTTGCATAGCCGTTCCAGAGTTCCAGTCGATCCAGTTTTGATTCAATAATAGATATAGACATTATTTAGAATATATACTAATTACCTTGACTACATAGATTGTTCAGATACAAATACAAATATATAAATGAAATGAATTAAGGCGCATTGCATCCACAAGCCAAGAACGCATTCGGCATTCGTTCATTCATCTGTCATCACAACAAAAAAATAAGGCGATTCTTTGAATTCTTGGACTTCAAGAAACTTATTTTACATATATTGAAAGTGAAAAGTTATATTCTATAATATTCTATAACAATTTTCTATAGGCCTTAACATATTCCATATTCCATAACATACAATTCCATAACAATATTCCATAATATAAACAATCTCAAATAAGACTATAATGTCAATAGATAAAAGACAAGTAAGAACCTATTTAAATTTATGGAGTACTTTTAGAAATAGCAACCATGTCTATACTATTGGAGCTTATTAGGCATGTCTACTATTTAAGCACACATTGTACCATTGCTTTAAAGTTTAACAATAAAGAGAATGTTGCCATCTCCAAAAAGGGGGCTTCATTCTTTTCAATATAGTCATAGCAATTACTAATGTAATATAAATTTGGCATTTTATATTTATATTATAAAATCACTCATTGACTTAGTGACTCTTACATGTCATAAGGTTGTCTAAGGCCATAGTTTGGAAGGTGACATGTATATTGAGATTTCCCAGCATACAACAAAGGTCTTACCATTTTTCAATGTATATCAAAGGATATCCTAATATATATATATAACACATCAGATACATTGTGTAAAATGATAAATTTGTTGTATTGGCACACAAACCTAGCATATAAACAAGGTCTTGTCATTTTTTCTGGCATTAAACCTGGCATACTCTAATATGCAATTCAAACTATTGGTCTAGGGGTTTAGGATACTTGTTAGCAAATGAATAGTGGAGTAAAGTGTAAATTAATATAGAGTGAACTATAGAATAAAAAATGGAGTGAATAATAGAGTAAACAATATAGCAGGTGAGCAGTGGAGTGAATAGTGAAGTGAATAGTAGAGTAAACAATACAATGAGCAATATTAGTACTTAGCAAAAAACAAAGCCTTGTCTGCTTGAATCATACATATGCATAAATTTGAGCTTATTTCAATCTAATATTTTATTTCTTATGTAATGCCAATACAGTAAAAAAGCCTTTAAACCAGTTTATTTCTTAGATACAATACAGAGGGTTTAGCATAGATATACCATGCTTACAATGTGAAAAATTGTCTTTGCTAAAATTGAGTCTGAAATTGTTAATGCCATAATGACACGACTAAAATTATAAAAAATTATAAGCAATGTCTGCTTTAAAATAAGGCATGTCCTGCTGTCATTAATTTTTCATAAATTACTGACAGGAAAGTGCTTTAACTTAGGAAGTACTGCTAGAATTAATCTGAAACAGATATTAAATGACATTTTATGGCCACGCCTGAATGGCAGCAACAGAAAATCAGCCAGCAGACGCAAACACAAATGGCAACTGTGACAGTGGCCAAAAGCACATCGCCATAGAGCAGCCGGCCCCATCAGAGATGAAGCTGGAGCCAGACTCTAAGCAGCAGCTGGAGCAAGAGTCGCCAGCAAAGCCACAGGCCGAAACCAGCCCCAGCGGCAAGCAGCTGAAACGAGAACCAGATGCAAATCGGCAACCAGAAGAATCTTTGGCAAAGAAGAAAAAGAAGCATAATCGACATCATCCAGACTCCGAGGAGTCTCAGCCGGCCCCAGCAACCGCTCCGCCATCAGCCATTCCATCCGCCGCTGCAGATGACGCAACCAAGAATGGGCACAGCCCCGACCAGCACATGATGCAGCTCACTGCTCAGCCGCGCCGCAAACTAATCGATCTAATGTACATTGAGAAGCATTCCAATGGCGGCGGGCTGGCTTTGCACGCCTACGCCGGCGAATTGGCCAGATTAGACCGGGCTCAGCTGGCCAAATTTGCCACCCTATTTCTAAGAAATCTACTAGTTAAAGAGCGCGGCAAGCCCGGCCGCATGCACAGCAACTATTGCGTCGGAGTGGTTCACGGCGCCGCTCACGACCTGCCGGATCTGCTATCCGAACTGTGCCGGAAGCGGCCAAATCTCGCTGTGAAATCGCGTCACCTAGAGAAAAAGAACGAAGTGGAATCGTTAACCGCCGCAGATTATTTGGAACGAATTCGGGCCAACTACGCGCACGGCACATTTCGCAGCGGCTCGATGGAATCCGTTAGCATGGTTGGTGCGAAAGGTGAAGAGACTGGCTGCCTAATGAACGACATGCTGGCTACTCTTGAGTCAAATCCCTTTCTGGCGCCCGTCATGCCCTGGGGCCCAATGTCCCATCTGGCTGGCAGCAAGCCTAGCAGCTCCAATGACGGCCCGATCTTGTGGACAAGGCCCGGCGAGCAGGTTAGATTGATTTATTATCTTTGATGCTTAATCGCGTGATTCTTTTCTCAGCCAAATGTCATTCATTTCTATTCGCTTAAGTTTGTCCGCCACCCTCCCAGATCCTCAGGCTGAGCAGCCAGCCTCCCAGATCCTCAGGCTGAGCAGCCAGCCTCCCAGATCCTCAGGCTGAGCAGCCACACTCCCAGACGTTCAGCTTTCACATTATCCACCTCCATTGCAGGCCCTGTGCAGCGGTTCAGAGCGCGGCTCCGGCAGCGGCAGAGACAGCCTATCCCAGATGTACAGCACCGGGTCCCGCGGCCGACGCCAGGTGGTGATCACCGATCGGACCCACGCCCATGCCGATCACGCCGACGACGGTCTTGACCGGCACACCACCGCTGCCGTCGGCATGCTGCAGTGCGTCCACGCCGAGGAGAACCGCCGGCCAGGCCTGGGCGAGCCCGGCCGGGTGTGCAAAGACGCCATCCTGTTCGATCCGCGCCACTACACCGACTTGATCATCCGGCTCCAGCTGGACATACTTGAGCCGCCAATGACTCAGTGCTCGCCCCAGCTCTGGCTAGACGACGCCGAATTGAATTTACTAAGACGCGAAGGATTCCGCTATAGCCGGCAGCACCTTCGCGACAACGATATCTATTACATACCGCGCGGCGTTGTGCACCAATTCCGCACTGTCAGCGCCGTCACCTCCGTTGCCTGGCACGTCCGCATGGCTGCTTATTATCCTGCCGAGCAGCAGCAGCAGCCTGCGACTGGCTCAGCTGCCGAGCCCGCTGCCGACGCCGACGACAAGTCTTCGGCGAAGGAAAAGAACTAGTAATATTTATATCTGCAACATTTAACAAAACCAAAGAGAGAATCGAATGCCAAAGGGAAATGCTTTTAGAACAGAGTTTGTTTGCTTCGCTCGGAATGACGCAACTAAAAAACGTAAGTCCTTTAATCTAATGGACGCAGAACTCTTCAAAAGCGTCAAATTATTTAACGACTATTTTAGTTTCGATTAGGAAAAATCAAGACTGTGTCAGTATGGCTCCGGTCTGACCATCTGGGGTGTCAGTATGGCTCCAGTCTGACCATCTGTCAGGGTGTCAGTGTGGCTCCGGTCTGACCATCTGGGGTGTCAGTGTGGCTCCAGTCTGACCATCTGTCAGGGTGTCAGTATGGCTCCAGTCTGACCATCTGTCAGGGTGTCAGTGTGGCTCCAGTCTGACCATCTGTCAGGGTGTCAGTATGGCTCCAGTCTGACCATCTGTCAGGGTGTCAGTATGGCTCCAGTCTGACCATCTGTCAGGGTGTCAGTGTGGCTCCAGTCTGACCATCTGTCAGGGTGTCAGTATGGCTCCAGTCTGACCATCTGGGGTGTCAGTGTGGCTCCAGTCTGACCATCTGTCAGGGTGTCAGTGTGGCTCCAGTTTGACCATCTGTCAGGGTGTCAGTATGGCTCCAGTCTGACCATCTGTCAGGGTGTCAGTGTGGCTCCAGTCTGACCATCTGTCAGGGTGTCAGTGTGGCTCCAGTCTGATCATCTGTCAGGGTGTCAGTGTGGCTCCAGTCTGACCATCTGTCAGGGTGTCAGTGTGGCTCCAGTCTGATCATCTGTCAGGGTGTCAGTGTGGCTCCAGTCTGATCATCTGTCAGAGTGTCAGTGTGGCTCCAGTCTGATCATCTGTCAGGGTGTCAGTATGGTTCCAGTCTGACCATCTGTCAGGGTGTCAGTGTGGCTCCAGTCTGATCATCTGTCAGGGTGTCAGTATGTCTCCAGTCTGACCATCTGTCAGGGTGTCAGTGTGGCTCCAGTCTGACCATCTGTCAGGGTGTCAGTGTGGCTCCAGTCTGATCATCTGTCAGGGTGTCGGTGTGGCTCCAGTCTGACCATCTGTCAGGGTGTCAGTGTGGGGTATCGGTGCATGATAAATTAGAATTCCTGGTTTAAACAGTGGCTCAAATGAAATTAACACCAGATGTCTTCCGCGTAGCACAAGAATGATCAAATATTTTTTTAATATTTATTTGCCTTAGCTACCAGCTATAAATGATCGGTAATATCTTTCTGAGATTAAGAACTCAAACAATTCTCAACTTCCATACAGTAGAGTGAGCACTCATCCAGTTGAGAGGCGTCGTGTACCGCTGTTCTATCCATTTATCCGTGTCACTTTACCTTAACAAATATTAGCAGGCACAGTTTACTATATGAGTGGGTGGCCCCTTTTTTGTCCTGTATATGTACGAGTATAATTATGTGTACTTTATATGCGCAGGAAAACCCCTCCCCCCCGAGTCTCATATCAGTCTACAATAGGAATTGTTTATTTACACCCAATCATATTGTTAATTGCTTGTGGCCCAGTCTTATAGAAAGATTTTTTTGACTCAGTTCTATATTGGCAGCTCTTACTGCACTTGCTTTAAATATAAGATTTAATTTAGCGTATATATTCGCTTTAATTTTTGTACTGTCTCAAGCATAGAATTTATTCGGGGGCTCTGTAGCAGTGGCTTACCATATTTATTTCAACTTTATCTACTGTTGTATATAGATATGTACATATATATTATTCATATATTGTGTAGTTTTTCTTTGTTCTCTAATGTTTATTTGCTATTCGTAATAGGCTGTTCTATTGTTAACGTTTGTACAAAAACTGTTGAAAATTTATCCAATTTGAAACTGAATTTTTTTGTTCCTTCTATTCTCTTCTGTTTACCCGGTAACACTTTGTTATTTTTCGGTTTGCTTATGTTGATGACAGAGTGTCAGTCTGGCTGCTGTCTGACCCCCAGTCAGGGTGTCAGTGTGGCTGCTGTCTGACCCCCAGTCAGGGTGTCAGTGTGGCTGCTGTCTGACCCCCAGTCAGGGTGTCAGTGTGGCTCCCGCCTGACCACCAGTCAGGGTGTCAGTGTGGCTGCTGTCTGACCCCTAGTCAGGGTGTCAGTGTGGCTCCCGCCTGACCACCAGTCAGGGTGTCAGTGTGGCTCCAGTCTGGTCTGACCCCCAGTCAGGTTGTCAGTATGGCTCCAGTCTGACCCCCAGTCAGGGTGTCAGTATGACTTCAGTCTGACCATCTGTCAGGGTGTCAGTATGACTTCAGTCTGACCATCTGTCAGGGTGTCAGTATGACTCCAGTCTGACCATCTGTCAGGGTGTCAGTGTGGCTCCAGTCTGACCATCTGTCAGGGTGTCAGTGTGGCTCCAGTCTGACCATCTGTCAGGGTGTCAGTGTGGCTCCAGTCTGATCATCTGTCAGGGTGTCAGTGTGGCTCCAGTCTGACCATCTGTCAGGGTGTCAGTGTGGCTCCAGTCTGACCATCTGTCAGGGTGTCAGTGTGGCTCCAGTCTGATCATCTGTCAGGGTGTCAGTGTGGCTCCAGTCTGACCATCTGTCAGGGTGTCAGTGTGGCTCCAGTCTGACCATCTGTCAGGGTGTCAGTGTGGCTCCAGTCTGACCATCTGTCAGGGTGTCAGTGTGGCTCCAGTCTGACCATCTGTCAGGGTGTCAGTGTGGCTCCAGTCTGACACTTTAAAGTGTCAGCTGACTTGCTCTAGAATTAAAGAATACTTTGATACCAGTAAATGTTGGATTGTAAAAGAATTTTTAGATTTATTTTGTTTTATTTGGAATTTTTGCGGCCTAATCTTTTTCGGCACTGCTCATCACATTGAGTAATATAAGTTTATTTATAACCTGCGCACATACACAGCACATAACGATGGCAGCTGGCGTGTACTTTAGTAAAGAACGTACATTATTTGCATACTAGTGCTTTACACAGCATCTGCATGGTCGTATTGCCAGCGCGTCTGTCTGTCAACTGCAACATTATCACCTGCGTGTCTACTTACATAAGTAGTTAAGTATAGCCTTGTGTTCGATTAATTCTAAATATTCACCTTTGGTCTATATCTACAGGTAATTTGGTTTTATTCTGCTGATTATTTAATCCCAATAATGAGAGGCCTAATTAGAAACGGAAACCATATTCAGCCTTTTTGCGTCCCAACATTATTGTTTTGCTTTGTTAATCTTATGTTGCACGCTTTCGCAAGTTTGCTAAGTTTGTCCAGTTTACTTTAAACTGGTAGCATATTGTTTTTCTGCTTTACTGCACAGCTAGCTAATTAGTTGTTTCTTTGTCAAGTTGCTTTGTTCTATTCTGCTCACCTGATCAATCCCTCTCTTCTGTCTCTGTGTGCGAGTGTTGTTTTATCTGGCAGCAAATTTGCCTGTAGCTGTTTCGAACTTCGAAATTATAATAAATTTACAAACTTGTTTGGCTCGAATGGTTCGATAGCTTATTTTACTGTCATAATGCTTAAAAAAATAGAACTGCTATAACTCTTGAAATCTTAAAATCAACTGAGTTCAAGCAGTGACTTCTGTGATATAAATTTACCCATAAAATAGAAAATAAGAGACTGGAAACTCGGCTTTAGTGAGTAAGAACTGTGGGGGCTGGCTGATTGAGGGCAAGACGAACACGTCCATCTGCTTTTCTTGCTAAAAAGTAAGTTAAATATCCAATAATGTGTCAATAAATCTAACGACGGAGTGACGGACGCCTTAATGAACGAGGAAACAAAATAACAAGAGGACAGGAACCCAAAAAATCAGAGACCAGAAGAATCAGTATTATTAAATACTTATCGTTAGAGAAGGAAAAACAGTGTTTTTAAACCAACTGATATTACGTATATTATTGTATTAAGCGATAGTAATATTAAAGCGATAGTAATATTAAAACGATTATATCATTAAAACGACAGTACTATTAAAACGACAATATTATTACAACGACATGTGGAACAGATTTCCCCTGCCAAAGTTCTCAAACCTAAGTGCTTTCGCCAAAGTGCTCCCATTAAGTCCTTTTGCTAAAGTGCTTCTGCTAAAGTGCGCTTGCCAAAGTGCTCCTGCCAGAGCGTTCCCGTCAGAGTGATCTTGCCAATGGGCTTTTCCATTTTCAGAAAATCTCTGGAGAAGAAATGCCGGAGGGGAAACGTCCGTAAGCCAAATAGAACATGCAAATTGAAAGTACTGGGAAAATCTGTTAGTTTCATTGATAGTTCAACGCGAATTGCTGCCAAACTTCTCGAAACTACTCAAACTTGTCGAGAATCGAGTGTTATTCACTTCTCATGAAGTGATGCCTATGAAACAAACCGCTCGTAACAAGCACGCATCACCTCTCGCTTGTCACTTGTCAGAGCTTGTAGCTCGTAACTTGTCAAAATTCTGCGTGACTTCCCAACCGCCGCCCCCATTAGAGATACTGCGCCGCCACTGGATAAAATTCTATAATAATTTCCAAGTAGGTGACATAATGCGTCCAATGTCCATCGATACACTTCGATCGATCACAAGAAATTTCGTGTGCTAAAAAATAAAGTTGTGACGGAACTCTGATCTTAAATGTGTGTTTTTATTAGTTATTTAATTTATTGTTATTGCAGTTATGTGTCTTTGGAATAGCAAAAGTGAATCTGGATATTTGAAAAGTCCAGTTGACTCCATGCAAGAGCAGAGAAGTCTGTTGTTTAAGCCAGAAGCTTTTGCAGCTCCGACTCCGCTTGGCTCAGGGCAGCCGCATACTGACTCTCGTCTGTCGCCAGTCCGCGCTCTCTGCAGATGCGCAGGCAGTACTCGTAGCGGGCTATCCTAACTATGGTGGCGAACAGGGCTCGAGCTGGGGCGTCCTGGTCTCCTAGGCGACCGTTGCTCAGATGATCGCGATTAGCATTCACCATTAGAATTTCCAGGATGTTGGCCGTCACCAACTGCAGTTGTCGCGGTTCAGTTCCGGGTGATTCTCCACCTGCACTGATGCGAAGCTGCTGCGACTCCTGTAACGAGGTGAGATGGAGAAAAATAGCAATGATGCTCCTATATATCTTCACACACATGCATGTATTTCCCCGATATCGTTTTTAAATTAATTCACCAGAACATGCTTCATACACATTTTTGAGCATCTGAGCAAACTTGGACCCGTAGAGCTAATATAGAGGAAATGTGAGCCGCTCTATGGGCTGCGTGTGGAACAGACTGTAAACCTAGCGCATGACGTTTCAAATTGCTAAGCGTTTGAAAATTACACTCATCTTGTTTCCATCAATGAAGTTCAGATGCGAGCTTAAAACTGTGGCTTTACAGAAAAAAGGATGTATAGCTACGTCACGCTGTTAGGCTTTCCGATACTCGTAACTTTCGGCTTTTACAATGTTTCTTAAATGTGTACCAAAGTTATTAAAACTTCAACAAATGAAACTGCTGCAGCAAAACATAACATAACGTAACATAATCTCTTTGGCATTGAATCAAAGCGTCACTGTGATCCCTAACCCGTACAGAAATCACTGACTACTTAAGTACTTAAACGACACTTAAGTAGTCCGTGACAGCAACCCAACGGTTGCGACGTCTGCTTGACTTTCCTGGCGATGACAAACAAATATGTGCTTTTTTCATTATATCGACGGATAACGACGTAATACGCTGTACGGGTAAGTCGGTGCACCCTGTTGAAGTTTCGCAATCTCCAGGTCCCTTGCCCTTTGCAATTTCGCCTCTTGCACCTTCAGTGTGATCCCGGAAATATCGCTGTTCAACCAGGAAAACAGGAAGCGGTCAAAAAGGTTCAAAGCTGAGCTGTACGGGGGCCTGGTGCAGCAGCCTTCGTATACCTCGCTTCTCCATGTCATTCTAAGACTATGCAGCTGTGTGAGGCTTGGTGTTTTCCCAATGCCAGATGACTTGGTCAATATGGACCGGCTGACTTCTTAGAGATTTCTTCCCTCAAAAGATCTTCTCTCAAAATTCGATGCGCCGTCGACGTCAATCACAAGCCAGTCGACAAATGTCCGTGGTGACACCTTTGGAACTTTCTCAAATAAAGAGTGAGCTGTTTCAGCCCCTCTGCTCTTGCTGCTTCAAAGCATTGTTGATTCCGAACTGAAGTATTTTATAAGCTTACATTGTGTATAAGGAAGGCATGCATGCATGATCTGCAACAAAAATTAAAGTTTATTAGAAAAAATTTCGCCGAAATGAACGTTTCTCTAATCTTCTTTGAGACGTCCCGCAAGTTCTTGGCCTACAAGTCAGACCCAGGGCGGAACCCATCGATACGTGGACTGTCTGCTTAAAATCTGACGCTTCTTGAATATGTTTTTTCCTTTGTATTTGGCCTGTGTTTTTACTTTTAAATGTACATGTAACACAAACATCTCACTTACCTGCATGCCCAACAGTTGGTAGAAGGCACCGCGGAGCAGGACCTCCTGCTCCTCCGGGTGAGCGGACACACCAGCCACGTCCACGGCACAGATGGTGCTCACTACACTCTGGGGAAAGCGCCGCCGATACAGCTCCATCAGCCGGTCGGGCACGCCAATCACGTGAATCGCCTGCAGACAGGGCACATCCGAGTCGGCGCTTTGCGGACCTTGCGGCAAATTGAGCAATCAAATTACGAGTAATTACGAGTAAGATGCCGGCTCTCTTATCGGACAGTTTTCTCCTTCATTAATTTTAGTTAAACGGATAAATTTTCTTTTCTTTTTTTAGTCGACCTGTAACCGTTGCTTACCTGCACCAGTTGAATCAGTTGAGTTCTTAGCGGACTCCTTCAGCATGAACTGCATCGCTACGTCGATGCTGCGGCTGGCCGAAGTCAGCGCCAGCGGAACGGCAACGAATCGGGCATTGACTGGCTGGCTGAACACGCGTTTAAAGCTCAGCCAGTGATCGCTGGACATTGTGAGGCCGCGATAGACGCAGCTCCTCTCGCAGGACGGCGCCAAGCCGCATTGTGTGTAATTGAACAAATCGATATTTATAAGCTCTATTAGATAGACGTACACCATGAGCTCAGCCTCAGAGTTTTCCCTTGTTCGGAAGGCCTGATGGTTAGAGAGTGATGATTAGAGATACCATACTTCAGTATTTGAGGTTGGAGCTATCTAGTCTAAGATATCAGCATCCCCTTGAACTTTGACATCAAAGACTCCCTTTACGCCATGGCTTAACTCTCACTCTGTCTTTGATGTTTGGCCTACCAACAACTCCCAATTGACCATTGGCATCTCGGCTATCCCCAGATTTTTATTTGCCTTCCATGAGCTTTGACATCTCGGCAATTTCCCACTTAAACCTTGATATATCAGATTTGTGATTGACCACTTAAGGCTTATAATATAGCTTAGATGGGCCTGTACGTTGGATTGAACAATGGACAAATTAAATTAAAATTAGAGGATGAAAGTACAACTAAAGAATGGGCATAGACAAAATGAACAGCCGGCTTGCAAAGGAACAAAAGTACCAAAAACAACAAAGCCGCTACAGCAAAAACGCTACAGATAAGAAATTGTCTTTGCGAATCCACCTCTGAATCGATAGATCGACAAAAAGCATATAATCGCTCCAAGAAGTTCTTGAACCGGTTATAGTCATTTTTAGTTCTAAAAGGCTTCTACTTTTTAGCTTGCTAGTGAATTTAGCTATTAAAACTGACTAAAATAATAGTCTGGATTTCTAGTGCAACGTCCTTGTACGAGTATTTTTGTTGTCCACTGGCTGGGAACTATTGATTCGGTAGGGATGAAACTTACCTGCAGCACCTTGCGAAACACAAGCGAATAGGTAATATTATCAGTGTACTCCCGCAGCACAGAGAACTGCTGCCGAAGCTGCTCATTCGCCAGCAACCGCAACTGCTTCAAGAATTCTTCGCTGTCGTCGCGCAGGTCGGCCCAGTTTCTATCAACGGCAAGGATGTCGCGCCACCGATTCAAAACTAGTGGCCATTCGGACTCCGGTGGAGCTTCCGCCTGTGGCCGATTCTCTGCCTCGGTCTCCAGCCATCGCAGCAGCAGCTCGGCCTGCTGCTGCCTGTCTGAGTCCCAGCGCTGGCGCAGGTTCACAATGCACCGTCGCATCTCTACCATGCGCTCCTCCAGCTGCCTGTCGGACAGGAAAGCGCAGGCCAGCAAGTCCGTCGACTGTGGCGCCGATGACGACTCTTTGAAACGGTGCGGGCGTGGCATGTTTTTGCTATTGGGCGTGGTCGTTTTTTCAAGTTCAAATTCTGGACAGGTCTGTGCGTAATGATTTTTTAGTAAAGGAGAACAACGTCCGGGTGTCAGATAGATAAAAACAAAAGCGTAGAGAACTGCATGTAAAAACTCATGCACTACAATTTGCCGCTGTATTTCGCTAGCATTTACGATTTGGGTAAACAAAAACTTGACGCGCACTACAGCTCTTTCTTTTCCTGTCGTGATATATGCGGTGCAGGCGCTAGTGCACACGTGGGGGGAGAGGGCTGCGGGCAGGCATGAATACTGTGTGTGCAAGAGTACTCGCAACTACATTTTTATGAACATTCCTTACATTCTCTCAAGCACAAACAATCCCTTAAAGTGTACACAGCTGCCCTCTTGTACATTTCTCTACTGCTTAACTGTACAATTAACTTACCCCCCTCAGAGTGCCTGTAGACGAAAATAGACAGAACCATCGGTAAAGTACGTGCAGCAGATATTAATCGGATTTTTAATTATTCCTTTTCCTAGCCAACCTCATGGAACATACGAGGAACGTACGAGCTACATTCAAATACGTACGAAGTATAAATGTATTACATACAAGTGCATACTTGTGTTTTAACAATTACCACTGTCATTTTATGCTTTGTTTCCAGTACAGGACGAAGAATTACACTATTAACTATGTCATATTATAACATGCAGTGTATGTATTGTACAGTCTATTGAATTGCATTGTATGTATTGCAGGACTGCATGTGCATATATTCTATTAGCAGCTGCATGGAATTAGAAAATATATATGCAGAATATTGCAGGAAAAAATCATGCTTGTAAGCTCGTATATTTGTTATGAAAGTACTATAGCAAAAAATATAAGCATAAATCAACATGCACGTAGTAATATTACATGTGTGTTCAACAGCAACAACAAAATACGCAACGCCGCATACAGTTAGATCAGGGCGCGTCAGATGGCGCGCTGCAGAGCTGCCTGAGAGCGGACGAAGTCCGCCCCGTTGTCTGCAGTGTCGAGCGCCCCAGCGTAGCATGCAGGCAGTCCACGTATCGACGGGTTCGGGCCTGACCCCACCTGCACGAACCCTGAAAGTTGAGCAGCAGGACGTCCTGAACAGCTTTTGGGCAGTTATAGCAGTCGGTCCGGATCACGTTGGGCCGCCAGAATTGAACTCGCTGCCGTCCAGATGATGATGGACGGGCGATGCAGCTAATTGGCCCGATCGTACAGGGGCGCCTCGGTCTCGACGCTCTCGTCAGCTCGAAAGGCCGCACAGAGCAGCCCTAAGTGCGGCCGAGTCCAACTGCTGCTCCAGCGTAGCCGTCAGCGCGTCCGCGTCTCAGCGTTGTACATATGTACAGCAGCTGCCGGATCCGGTTTCGATCACCGCGGCCTGCCACAGCCGTGAGCTCTCTCAAGCAGCTCCGTGCCACAAATTGATATGAGTGATTTTTTTATAATTTTATTCCCGCACAACAACATTCTCGAGGCTTTTGATTCTCCAGGAAGATTTTTTCTACTGAAAGTGAATAGTACGTACATGTACAGTGCATGTTATCTGTACATGGTAGACGTACATAGTAGAAAAATGGTACGGTCTGGCAAACGGTCTGGTCGGCAGCGCTTCAGACTAGAAGATGGCTCGGATCGAGCGGAAAGGCCACCCAGACAAGTCCTCTGCGCAGCTAGGTAAACCGCTGGCAGCGTGCGAGCCTGCTCATCTTGCCCGTCTGCGCCCGCGGCACGTCATGCCCCAGGTCCTCTGGGATGTCAGCCGGCATAATCTTTATGCTATGAGGATAGGCAGATAACTATTCTCAACAAGCACTGAAACATTTTAAACCACGTTTTGTGAACCTTACACAATAGTCTCAATACTCCAAAGTGGTCTTTGAGGTGTCATTTTCCTTCGCCATGTTAATGAGTGGCCCGGGCCGACTTGTCTAATTAGCATTAAAGAAATGTATGTGCAGAAGAATAACACAGTAAAAAAGAAAAAAATAGTGGCCTACTTTTTTAAATAGTTACGCTTAGTCATGCGAATTATGTTGTTATATACTTTAACTAAATTTTAAAGATTCTTTTTATTTCCACGAAAATTATTTGGCAATTCAAACGAGTTACAAAATCACCGGACTTGGAGCCAAATATGCTAATGCATAAGTTATATGATGACTAGGCTTAATTTCTTTCTGGCGATGCATTTTTATCTATAAATAATCTCAACTTGATGTCGTTAGTTAATGGGGCTTATGGACCTAGTTCGATGAATTTTGGTTGGTCTCTTTTGGTTGGTTGGAATTTTGAGTTGTAGGCCTTGGCCTAATAACAGATAGTACAGTAGGCTGTAGGCATTTCTTATTTCTCTATTCCCTTCCCATAGTCTATGTGTAGGCATACGATAGGACTCAGAACCATTCGAATCTATACTTTTGAAAGCATTGAACTACTAGTAGGTCAAAACGGATAAAACAGGACCAATGTTAATTAGGCCTAATGATCAACAAAGGTCCTAGTCCTACTAAGATAGACTCGTTGTTGCTGTTCTTAGTCAAGTCAGTGACAGTAGGCCTAATCATTATGCCTTGGTCTAGACTAGAATTTCGATGATTTAGTTAGGTAACATATGAGTTATTTTGGCAGGTCAATGTTACATAAAAACCAGTGTAAATGAAACACTCAAAACCTTTTTTAGGTCTAATGTTTGCCAACTATTTTTGTTAGACACAAAAATGAAAATATAGCATAGGCCTAGTACTATTCTTATTTTTTAATATTTATAGGCCTACATTTTTATAAGTGGGCCTATTTAAATTAAAGGCAGTTGTTATTTGTCTAGTGACCAGACCAATAAACAATAATAATAGCAATATGGTTATTTGCCTAGTTAATGGATAAATAGCCATGTTTCATTATTCATCTAGTTAATATTTATCAAATAGACCTATATAGGGCCTAGGAATTTTGTTGTTTGTCTAAATAAATGGATAATATTAATTATACCAATTTTACAATGAATTGAATATTTTAGGACTTTAAATAAAGATTATACCTAAAATTGCAGACATAAAATTGCTATTTGTCTAATATAAATATAAACTAGATAAATAATGATAATAGCTATTGGTCTAGTAACCAAAATAATAACCATTTTGCTATTCATCTAGTCAAATAAGCAGTCAATTAGGCAAATAATAAATGCCCTGTTTAAATGGCTTTTTTGCTAGGCTATTAGGCCCTAGTAACTATTTTTATCTAAATCTTGATTATTATATTGTTATATTAGCATGTGTCTTACATTGTGATTAGTTTTTTACTTAATCTAGGCCTATACCTATAAAAATCAAATTAATTATAAATATAAAAGAAAAAAGTTTAAGCAACCCCTATAAAAAAAGTTGTAAAATTGCAGACAGCATATGCCTGCACATGTGCTGCTTTTTCTTGCTGGCTGCTGGCTACTGCTCTAGCAAATAAATATAGGGGGCCTACATGGAAGAGTCTAATACCTTTGTGGAAGGGGCCTATAGACTCATAATTTCTCATATAATGTTTAAAGTTGTTCCAAAATTTCAATTTTGATTTTCCAAAATTTGGAATTTTTAAGAGTGAATTTTGATTTTGAAAATATTTGGAAGTCAAAATTTTGGAAGTGTGTTAAAGAGTGGCTAAAAATAAACTAAATTTTGCTATATATGCATGTATTTTGTTTTGCATAAGCAGTAAATCAAGAGTAAAAAGGTGAGTTTTAGTCATACTAAACTTTGTTTTTCTGAATTTTGATTTCAAAAATTTTCAATTACAATTTTGAAAAGCTAGCAAATTTTGATTGTAGAATGATTTCTAATAATCTTAAAGTGCAGTAAAATAATTTGACTTTTTTTCTAAAGTGTATATCTGTTAGTTTTTGACATTTATTCCAATAGGGTAACCAACTATAAGCCTAATTGCATACACATATGCTTTGCTTACAATAGTATAACAAAATATTAATTAAGATACAAGAAAAGATCTTAAAAATCTAAAATATTTATCACTAAACAAAGAGACACTTATGCTAGCAATTTAACTAGACAAACATAAAATTGCTATTTGTTTAATATAAACTAGATAAATAATGATAATATACAATTTTACCTCCTATTTTGAACAAAGTCTTGTTAAAAAATACAAGCAGAACTTCAATTCAAACACTTTAAGAAATAACAGCCCTTGCGAAATTCAAATCAAACAAAGTCCCTTTCTGTTGAAACAGAAAAACTTTAATTCAGACTGTCTATGGCCAAAGTTGTCCCCGAGTGATGCACATGCGCAGATTTGAAATTCAAAAGAAACAAAGTCATATTCTATTTCAACAAAGGGATAAAACACAGCATATTGACTAACACAAGAATAAAATGAAAAACAGAAACAAGACAGTGTCAGTTGGCCAACTTGAGACATCCAACCAATAACCATTAATTGCCTATCCACCAACGCAGCGAGGGATGTATGTAAACACATGGTTGAACCACTCAATGCATTTATCCACGGAGATGAAGCCAATGGTTCTGTCCACTAAGTTGTGCGGAATGTCTCGCCAATAGGCCGCCATTGATTGATTCCCATGCTGCTTAGCTATTGGAGCAATGAAGTTTTGCTGGTCTGCTGCCAGTTTTCTCTTCAGAGTGTCCTTCTAACAGGAGATTGAGTTCTCCACAGGACTCAAAAATGGACTGTATGATGGAAGCTGCTTGAACTGAATGGTGTCCGCAATCTTGTAGACTGCTTTTCCACTCTCCCTGACCTCACAATCGTATTTGCCATTGACCTCTTGACTCCAAGTTGGTGTGCCAGTTCCACAAGTCATCTCCACGAACAGCAGCCCTGATGATACAGTCTCTGTCACTGTTGCTTAAAACAATAGCACACTGTAGATTAATGTACTAAAATGTACTTGTATCTATGTGCAAAAATCTCTGTTGAAATAGAATATGACTTTGTTTCTTTTCAATTTCAAATCTGCGCATGCGCGTCATTTGGGGAAAATTTTGGCCATAGACAGTCTGAATTGAAGTTCTTCTATGTCAATAGAAAAGGACTTTGTTTAATTTGAATTTCCGCAAAGGCTGTTATTTCTTAAAGTGTTTGAATTGAAGTTCTGCTTGTTTCTTTTGAACAAGACTTTGTTCAAAATAGGAGGTAAAATGGTGTAGCTATTTGTCTAGTAACCAAAATAAAAACCATTTTGCTATTCATCTAGTCATTAGGCAAATAATAAATGCCCTATTTAAATGGCTTTTTTGCTTGGCTATTAGTAACTATTAATGCTATAGAATATTACATACAATGGCATAGCCATGAGAAGGGGGCCTAGGTCCCTTTGCCAAAATAATTCAAAGAAAAAATTATCCCCTCTAGTCTCCCTCCAAAATTTCAAATAAAAATCCCCTTTATACCCCTTTCTCTAGGCTGGGTGCTATGGGTCTTCAAAATAAATTCTAGTATATACTATTGGTTACTAAAATAGAAATCTTGAATTAATATTAGAATTAGATCTAATTTCAAAAACTATAATTAAGATATAAAATTTAGAAAAGACTAGAAAAAGTATCTTATGCTTTAGTGAAAGATGATCTCTAATTATCTCTAAAATAGGCCTATATATATATTCTATATTATATAAGTTTATTTAGAGTCTAAGTTGTTATTTTATTAGTAATTTTATTATTTTGATTCAATATAATAGAACTTTAATAGCATTTTTTAATCTAAGCTTTAAAGACTAAAATATAGCTAAAAACTAAAAGCAGTTTCTATTAAACAAATTAAATATCAATTTAAATCTTAGGCCTAATTATGAAATAAGGTCTAGTAGCTTTATAATTTTTCTATTTGACAATATATTTAGGACTTAATACTAATGTTAATAAATAAATAGTTAAATAAATAGGCCTACTTAAATTAAATTTAAATATATAAAACAACAGAACAATAGAATTAAATAAATTTCTATTGCTAAAATATTTAGGCCTATATATTGATCAATAAAGCAAGTATAACCTTCATTATAGATACATACATGGCCAACCTCAAAATTTCACCTGTCCAGTGCAACTTAGTTTTGTCCAGATTTGCGACTTACCTATGTGCCACCACACTGAAAGACCAGGGGGAGGGGTAGCACGCTTATTGAAAAATGGAAGTACCTCATTTCTCTTCTCTTTTCCTACCTTCACTCTCTTTCCCGATTTATTTATTATTCACTTATTCACTTATGCAGTACTAAACTGCACTGTAGCCTGTACCCTGTAGGCTATACTCCCTACATACTGTACTGTATGTCTGGCAAACTAACTTGTATATATACACTCATATGTACACCTATATATATATATAGGTGTACGTTCTTTGAGTCATTATATACTTCACTTAAAGATAGACTTGCACCTGACTATGTATTGAATCTTGCACATGAATGGAATGAAAATGGTCATGAAGACTATTCCATCAACTAGTATCTCCTTTCTGCAGCTGAAGAGCAAAAGCCATTGCTCTTTACACAATGGAAACTTGGTCATGTAACTCCTGGAGAAGTTAATGATTGTTGTGGTACGCATTGGATATTAGAAGAAAATTTACCAGCAATCTTAAGTGCAGCCTGGGGGATCAGTTGATGGTGCAGCTGCAGCACATTCAAGGGAACTAGAAGCATGCACCACCATCCCAATGTTCAGCAAGCTCACACAGAGAGGGACTGTTAATGGCAGTGCAAAATCCAGAGGTTGTTGCTTTTAACAGAGATCTATCTATGCAGAATGCAAAAAATTGAAATTCATGGTGCAGATGCAATGACATTATTCTTCTCGAGTAATGTTAGCTGAAAAGCTGTTTTTGAAATAAAGAAGAAACTAGAAGTCTTGAGACAGAATTTGTACGACAGCGCACTGCTCATGCTAAATCTATTGCTATAGAAACTTGACCATCAATTGATGCTGATATCCAACCACAATACAGCCATTCATTTGGACTCAGATTCCGAGACTGAGACTGATGGCCAAAGAAGTGAGAGTCCTCCGAGAAAAAGATATATTTGTAGTTTATCAAAAGGGATTTTGATGAAGTTCAGTCTCATGAAGAGATTTTGATAGAGCTCATTTTTACAGAGAGGATTTCAATGGATTTGGCACATTAAATGAGTCAGAAAAGAGAAAGTATAGAGAAGAGTGAACAAAAAAGGAGAGATGATAGAAAAGAGAGTAGATATGAGAGAGGACAGATTAGAGATGACACATTAAAGATTAGAGAGAAGAGGGTACAGACGAAACACGAGGGAGAAGAGATAAATAAAGAGGGAGAGTAATAATAGAGAGAGTAACGGCAAGAATGCAAAGGAGACATGAGAGTCTGAGTCTGGACAATGGAAGACAGTTTTTGCAAACAGGAAAACAAAATATGGTATTTGAAAGGCTTTACAGAGGATTTTAAGACGATTTAGAATATGGGATTCAAGACTACTTAGTTTCTCTCGATTGCGACTTAGTTCCTCCTGATTGTGACTTAGTTCCTCTCGATTGCAACTTAGTTCCTGCCGATTGCGACTAAGTTCCTGCCGATTGCGACTTAGTTCTTCTTGATTGAGACTTAGTTCTTCCTGATTGCCACTTAGTTCCTCCCAATTGTGACTTAGTTCTTCCTGATTGAGACTTAGTTCCTCTTGATTGCGACTTAGTTCCTCCTGATTGCGACTTAGTTCCTCCCAATTGCGACTTAGTTCCTCCCAATTGCAACTTAGTTCCTCCCAATTGCAACTTAGTTCTTCTGGATTGCGACTTAGTTCCTCCCGATTGCGACTTAGTTCTTGATTGCAACTTAGTTCCTCCTGATTGCGACTTAATTTTCACTTTGTATATCACTTTTCTTGCCTGTTTCTCTTCTTTCATTTCTCTTGCTCTCTCCTCTTTTCCCTCTCTCTCTCTCCTCTTTAATCTCAAAGGCAATATTTTAATAAGGTTTAATTTTTTATAGCTTATGCTATAGTCTAGACATGGCCCAAAGTATATTTTAGTATAAAAATTATGAACTATTAATTTAATAATATATTGATATTAACAGTTTTTTATTGCTAAGACTTAAATAAATTACTTTTATATTATCTATTATCTAATTAGTAATAATGATAAACATCCTGTTTTATCCCTACTAGAAAAAAGTTGCTAAATGGCAGACAACTATCTAGCATATTTTCAAAATGACCCTGCAGCATGGCATATTTTCTATGAGGTGATGCTTAGAATGGTGCAGTGCAGTGCTTGGACTCCATGTCAAAACAGCCATGCACAAAATGGCCACACCATAAAATATAGTTACTGTAAAAAGTTATTTTATTGTTACAACTGCAAAAAGTTTATTAGTGTTGGTGTGCATTTGCTTGGCATCAGTGTGCATTGGTTTAGAGCATTCTGGCATGCACTCAGCATGATCTGGATTATAGCCACTTGTGAGTGACTTTAAGGTACCTGCCTTGATGTGGCCCATGTACTTTGGAGAGTGACCCCTTGGTACATTTTTGCTGAACCCTTGATGTGCATCCACACATTTTCAGAATTTATAGCCTATACAAGCTAGTCTAACCCAGAAAATTTTCAGTTTTCCCATATAAGTTTTGACGCCAACTTGCCAGTAGTCTAGGAGAAAAATTTGAATACCCAAACATCTCATCTTTTTTAGTATATGTAGATTTTTATAGGGCTACTTAGTTATTTACATAGGCAATTTCAATATTAGAACTTTTCATTTTTTTTGTCATTTTCATTTTTTATTAAAAAAATAAGAATTGTGTTAACTTTTCCTTACTCTTAATACTTATTTCCTATATATTTAGGAATATAAAATACTCAAACCATAGTTAGGCTCTACTATTACCTAATGTTAAAATTATTTATTTCATTTTTATTTTGTATTGGCACAAAAGAATACTTTTAGTTTTTGCTTATTTTTTAAATCAAAAGCAAGATAAGGCCACATGTAAAACTTCATTCTTAATAACATTTTATAAGTATGGCTTATTGAATAATTTTGTTTTGAACTAACATGCACATTTTATATGCCACTTATTTTTCTTTATATATTTCAAAATTTTATATATGTGCAATATTTTTTGTAATTTTAGGGAGATTTAGTATTAATACTTGTATTGGGCCAAGTACTAAATAGCAGTCATAGATATAGTTGAGTATTGTTAGAAAAAGTTAAGTAAGTTAACAGATGCATTCTAAATTCTTAGTATTTTTTTCCTTAATTTCCTTACTTGAGTCTTAGGGCCTATGTCTATGGCTAACACTATTTATAACTAATATGCTTAAAACTTAGAAAGATAATATTTGTGTAAACCCAAACTATAGTTAGATTAGGTTCCAAACAAAAATGCTTTTTTGAATCTGGTATGGTTTTTAACAAATAAAAATGTCAATATTTTATAGCTATACTAAATAGAATAAAAATAGAATCTATCAAGTTTTATTTAAGGCCATCACAATAAATGCCATTATTTCTTTATACATAAAGAGAAGTTTATCTTTCCTGTATTTTTTGTTCAACAACTCAATGGAAGTTTTTATTGCTGACTAATCTAGCCATGCCTTTGGGTAAGGACTCTTTGAACACATTGTGCATATTTGAGCAGCAATAATTGCAGTTTATAATTATCTAATTTAATTTTATTAGGTTTGGAAATTGGAGCTAAGGAGATTCTCATCAGCAAAGATGAAAAAGGCTATGGCCTGCATGTTCACGGCCAGAATCCAGTCACTATTAAAAATGTAGCCAAAGGTAAGCAGGCATTTAATGTGTTAAATATGGATTTCATGAGTGGATTACTGGATTGATGCTGAGTTTGATTTCACTTACAACACGGGTCTCTTAATCACTGACCATCAGATGGTCCAGCCTACAGGGCGGGCGCTCGCATCGGTGACCAGATTATCAAAGTGAATGGCGAACACGTTGGCAGCGCCTCGCACGAGAAGGTGGTGCGCATGATTAAAGGTAAGATTGAGTGCGGTGCATCTGTGTTATTGCTTCACGTGTGCGCAAATCTGGCTTTCATTATTATTTATTTATTTAATGGGAAGGTAATGACAGAAAATGTGTGTGTCTGTGTGCGTCTGTCTGTCTGTCTGTCTGTCTGTCTGTCTGTTTGTTCTGTCTGTATGTGTCTGTCGTAGTGTCTGTCTGTCTGTCTTTGTGTAAGTCTGTCTGTCTGTCTTTGTGTAAGTCTGTCTGTCTGTCTGTCTGTCTGTGTCTGTCTGTCTGTCTGTGTCTATCTTAGTGTCTGTCTGTCTGTCTTTGTGTAAGTCTGTCTGTCTGTCTGTCTGTCTGTGTCTGTCTGTCTGTGTCTGTCTGTCTTTGTGTAAGTCTGTCTGTCTGTGTCTGTCTTAGTGTCTGTCTGTCTGTCTTTGTGTAAGTCTGTCTGTCTGTCTGTCTGTCTGTCTGTGTCTGTCTGTCTGTGTCTGTCTTAGTGTCTGTCTGTCTGTCTTTGTGTAAGTCTGTCTGTCTGTTTGTCTGTCTGTCTGTCTGTCTGTCTGTCGTAGTGCCTGTATCTGTCTGTTCGCTTATCTGTTGTTTTCCAGTCTGCCTTCCTGCCGTGATTTTTGTTAGTTAATGAGTATTTTACAAAATTTGTTTTCAATTGCTATAATTCTCCTAAACTCTATAGTTTCTTCCCATTTCGCCTGTAACATTCGTATTATAAGGTCAGTGGTTGATAATATAGATTTCCAAGTCTTAAATAAGGAAACCGCTATGGCTACACGCAATTGCCCTACATTTTTAGGGCAGCTTTATGAAAATGTTTTTCAATTTAGCCAGAGACGGCGCAGTTAGCTGGGCTGAAGCCAAACTAACTCTCTCTCTCTCTCGGTATCATGAACCAGTAAAATGTCTTCCGTATCTAGGCTATGGTAAATAAGCGCCCACAGTCTAGTCTTGCTGATCTCTGCAGGCGCAATTAGGCTTAAAAATTAACGCATATAATTTCGATGACGTTTGCGCATCGCCCGACTGGAATTACGTACGATTTTGCGACACAGGCTTATTGCTTGTTGCGTTGTAATTATTCCACTAGCCGCTTAGGTATTTTCTATAGCATAAAGCTTCAGTGCCGGCCTCTATTCAAACGATTTTCTGTCAAATTTGCACTATAAATTATGCTTCGGTTCAAGCTGTGCTACTTATAGTAGAGTTTATTAGGGCACAAAAAAAATTAGCCCGAAAGTTCGAGTATTTCTACTGTTAAAGCTCTTTTTAATTTGTTTCTTCTTTTTTTGAATTCGTCCTACTTATAGTAGAATATGTGTCTTTTATTCGGTTTTTCCGCCTAGCTAGATTTCTGTAATACTATTAAAATTCTAACCGGCCCTGTCCAGACCAGAAATTCGTTCGCCTAGTTGTCCGGCCCTGTTCGGAGTGTCCGGACTCTCCCTGCTCCTCCGAGGCCAGCATCCCGCCGGCTGTGCCCGTCAGGCATCGATCGAATGCCTCCTCGGTCGTCGTCGATGCGGCCGTCGCCGGCGCCGCTCCGCCCAAGCTGCCGTCGCGATCAATTAGCGATGGTCTGTTGAAGCTGGCCGCTGAACAGGTCGCTACTGGCCAGTCTGGCGCGCCTGCTGTCGGTGGCGGCAGCGGCGGTAGTGGAGGCAAGTCGACTAATGAAATTAAGAGGCGGTCAACAACGGTAAGTGTTGTTGTTTTTGCTGTAGTAACGTTCTATTTTATTTTGCGGTTGATTTTGAATTGGCATTGTGTTGTGTGAGACACTGGGATTATAAGAATGTAATAAATTTATTTTTGGTGAATTATAAATCTCAGCATTTTTTGTAGCCTCAGACACTTTGCCACCATTGTGTCTTTGAGTGACATTTCGTGTCTTTGAGTGACATTTCGTGTCTTTGAGTGACATTTCGTGTCTTTGAGTGACATTTCGTGTCTATGAGTGACATTTCGTGTCTTTGAGTGACATTTCGTGTCTTTGAATGACATTTCGTGTCTTTGAGTGACATTTCGTGTCGCAGAGTGACATTTCGTGTCGCAGAGTGACATTTTGTGCCTCAGAGTGACACTTTGTGTACCAGAGTGACAATTTATGTATCAGAGTGATAATTTGTGTATCAAAGTGACATTTTGGAACCAGTGTGTCTCGGAGTGACAATTTGGTATCATTGTGTCTCGGAGTGACAATTTGGAACAATTGTGTCTCGGAGTGACAATTTAGGACCATTGTGTCTCAGAGTGACACCTTGGGACCACTGTGTCTCAGAGTGACATTTTGGTGCCATTGAGTCTCAGAGTGACATTTTAGGACCTTTGTGCACCAGAATGCTGTTTATAATTATGTTGGCTCAGGGTTAAATATTAAAATGATGTAGCTGTATTCATTATTAAAATATTGAAGTTTGATTAATCCACACTTGAAATCGTTTAATACAGAGACAATCTCACATATTAATAATTAACCTTTGATTGGCAGTGATTTTTAATCCCATTTTATATCGCTCGCATAACCTGCCCCAAATCCACTCGCTTCTACTTTGTTCTGTTTTCTGTTTCTGCTTCAACAGAAGGCACTGCGTAAGAAACGTGCCCAAATAACAATATCTGGTCACTGGACTGTAAGTGCTTTATTTGTACATAATAAAAGTTATTGTCGCTTTGTTGTGTGCGTTAATATTTATACAGTTATAATTTTTTCGTCACATGTGATTTAAAAATGTAGCTGCTCCGTAAAGTTAGAAAACCGTTTTTTGATACTAAAATCTCTATAAGCGATACCCCTGTACCTTGAGTCCGGCCGAGCTTGCAATTTTTGACTAGTTAAGTATCGATTTTTCTTCGAAAAATATAATTGTTCAAATGTATATTGTTTGTTAGAGGAGTAAAAGTAAAATAGAGAGTCTGTGAGAGCTCACACCCTCTAAAATCGCGCTTAAACCAGCCTCAGAGAAGCCCATAAATACCCCTAAAATTGCTCATCAAACACTAAAATGGGCCATAAATCACCCCTAGAATGACCGATAAAACACCCCTAAAATTGCTCATGAACCACCCCTAAAATGGCCCATAAAACACCCTAAAATGGCCCATAAAACACCCTAAAATGGCCCATAAAACACCCTAAAATGGCCCATAAAACACCTCTAAAATGGCCCATAAAACACCTAAAATGGCATGTAAGCCACCTCTCGAATCGCTCATAAAGCGTACTTTAAAGTACAGTGCTACTTTATGTGCTTTGTAATTATAATTCAAATTCCTCAAATGGAGTCGAGTCGCGTCGAGCACTTGGTCGGAGTCTTACCTGTACCTCCAACTTATCCTGTACTGTATTTTGTTATTCTCAAGCCAACCATCCATTTTTAACGAATACAAATCCGCACCCTGTAAGTGTTGTACTGTCGTCGTTGTAAATATACAGAATTAATCTTATTTATTATTGAGATGCTTACCCTACTGGATACTATAGTAAAGAGAGAGTATTTTTGATAGTCAAAATTCTCATTGGGTGATAAAAGTTTCTGGTACGAGGCTATCCGTCTCTCATCATCATCAATACTAATTATGGTAATTATTTTGTATTGCTTAGTAAATTATCTGCATGTGATGCGTATAAATTTAGCTAGTTAAATTGAATCAGTTTCTGTGGAGACCAATACTAGCTCAATTCAATGCACATGTAGTATTTAAATTTTATTCAAACCTTTTAGAGTTAGTAATAAAAGTCATTTATTTCTTGTGTTCTCCCACACGTCGTTACATATACAAATCTGTACCAGCGGATATTTTCCGTATGTTCAAGAACGGTTATATAAATTTTCTACTATTCATTTTTTCTTATTACAGCCCAGCTCCAGCTGCGACGCCGAGTCATCAGAATTCAAGTCTGTACAACAACACGGCGAGGATATCATGAAAAAAATGGCTATAGAAGCTTATCAGGATGTTCTGGTGAGCTTTTGTTATCTGAGTAGCCTGGATTGCAAATTGTCTATGGCTTTGAGTACGAGTAGTAGACTGAATGGCAACTGTCTATGGCTTTGAGTAGTATTCTGAATTGCAACTGTCTATGGCTTTGAGTACGAGTAGTAGACTGAATGGCAACTATGGCTCTGAGTAGTATTCTGAATTGCAATTGTCTATGGCTTTGAGTAGTATTCTGAATTGCAATTGTCTATGGCTTTGAGTAGTATTCTGAATTGCAACTGTCTATGGCTTTGAGTAGTATTCTGAATTGCAATTGTCTATGGCTTTGAGTAGTATTCTGAATTGCAACTGTCTATGGCTTTGAGTAGTATTCTGAATTGCAACTGTCTATGGCTTTGAGTAGTATTCTGAATTGCAACTGTCTATGGCTTTGAGTAGTATTCTGAATTGCAATTGTCTATGGCTTTGAGTAGTATTCTGAATTGCAACTGTCTATGGCTTTGAGTAGTATTCTGAATTGCAACTGTCTATGGCTTTGAGTAGTATTCTGAATTGCAACTGTCTATGGCTTTGAGTAGTATTCTGAATTGCAACTGTCTATGGCTCTGAGTAGTATTCTGAATTGCAATTGTCTATGGCTTTGAGTAGTATTCTGAATTGCAACTGTCTATGGCTTTGAGTAGTATTCTGAATTGCAATTGTCTATGACTTTGAGTAGTATTCTGAATTGCAACTGTCTATGGCTTTGAGTAGTATTCTGAATTGCAACTGTCTATGGCTTTGAGTAGTATTCTGAATTACAACTGTCTATGGCTTTGAGTAGTATTCTGAATTGCAACTGTCTATGGCTTTGAGTAGTATTCTGAATTGCAATTGTCTATGGCTCTGAGTAGTATTCTGAATTGCAACTGTCTATGGCTTTGAGTAGTATTCTGAATTGCAACTGTCTATGGCTTTGAGTAGTATTCTGAATTGCAACTGTCTATGGCTCTGAGTAGTATTCTGAATTGCAACTGTCTATGGCTCTGAGTAGTATTCTGAATTGCAACTGTCTATGGCTTTGAGTAGTATTCTGAATTGCAATTGTCTATGGCTTTGAGTAGTATTCTGAATTGCAATTGTCTATGGCTCTGAGTAGTATTCTGAATTGCAACTGTCTATGGCTTTGAGTAGTATTCTGAATTGCAACTGTCTATGGCTCTGAGTAGTATTCTGAATTGCAACTGTCTATGTCTCTGAGTAGTATTCTGAATTGCAATTGTCTATGGCTTTGAGTAGTATTCTGAATTGCAACTGTCTATGGCTCTGAGTAGTATTCTGAATTGCAACTGTCTATGGCTCTGAGTAGTATTCTGAATTGCAACTGTCTATGGCTTTGAGTAGTATTCTGAATTGCAATTGTCTATGGCTTTGAGTAGTATTCTGAATTGCAATTGTCTATGGCTTTGGGTAGTATTCTGAATTGCAACTGTCTATGGCTTTGAGTAGTATTCTGAATTGCAACTGTCTATGGCTTTGAGTAGTATTCTGAATTGCAACTGTCTATGGCTTTGAGTAGTATTCTGAATTGCAACTGTCTATGGCTCTGAGTAGTATTCTGAATTGCAACTGTCTATGGCTCTGAGTAGTATTCTGAATTGCAATTGTCTATGGCTCTGAGTAGTATTCTGAATTGCAAATGTCTGTTTATCGTCGTTGACTAACGCGGGGTTGTCTGGGGGTCACACGTATCTTCATAGACAGACAAAAGTATCTGTTGCGAAAAAAGATTTGCAGTTAACTAAGCAATAACTGTGAATAAATTTATAAATTAATAGTAATAGTAGAATAAAAAAATTAAACAAAATTAGTCATTAATATAACGGTTGTCGTGTTTGTTTTGTGTAGCCATAATAAAGTATATATACATACATGCCTTGCTTCAGTATGTACTGAGGCTCTATCAACCCTCTCTCTCAATTTACACCCAAAGTGTACACCCAAATGATTTTACACAGCTATTAATTCTAAACTATCTAGATAGATTAGAAAGGCCTGACTGAATTGGCAGCTTATGGGTCCAGGCCGAGCCTTAACACCCCCTCTCCTTCTAGCTGAAGTTTTATCGTAGCATATGTAGTGTCCCCTGTATGCATGTGCTTCACTCCACCCGCTGACAAGCATAAATATGCGACACGAGACGGGAGGCATGTTCATTTTTAATAACCTATATCTCTGACTTGACTGCCTCTGTCTTCGAGCACTCGCAACTTTGTTACACACCCAAGGAAGTTCCCTTTCTAAGCCATTTTATAGTTATTTGTTTTACAACAATTTCTTTGCTTCTCTTCCAAACAAAAGCAGAAATCAGTAAAGCTCTGCAGCGGTAGCGGCGACAATCAGCATCAATCTACTATAGACTGGACCGAGACTGAGAAGCTATTTGCCCGACTGCGCACCCTACTTGATCGGTGCTGTCCGAGACCGGCCGGTTTCTGTCCGGTTGAATTGGCGCTAGAATTTGCTAACGCTGCACAGCTGCCCCTGCTTCCGCCGGCTGCCGTGGCCGCGCTTAAAGCATCCGCTGTGAGTCTGGGGGTCTGCTGAGCGATGATCTGTGCATTGAATGCATTGTTGAAATGGATATTCAAGGTGGAAGTGGGTATTGAAATACATATATGGGTGGAAGAAGTGGAAATTGAGATGGATATTCATGAGGTGGAAGTGGATATTGAAATGGATATTCATGAGGTGGAAGTGGATATTGAAATGGATATTCATGAGGTGGAAGTGGATATTGAAATGGCTATTCAATGGGTGGAAGTGGATATTGAAATGGATATTCATGAGGTGGAAGTGGATATTGAAATGGCTATTCATGAGGTGGAAGTGGATATTGAAATGGCTATTCATGAGGTGGAAGTGGATATTGAAATGGATATTCATGAGGTGGAAGTGGATATTGAAATGGCTATTCATGAGGTGGAAGTGGATATTGAAATGGCTATTCATGAGGTGGAAGTGAATATTGAAATGGATATTCAATGGGTGGAAGTGGATTGTGGATATTGTACTGGATATTCAAGGGGTGGAAGTGGATATTGAACTGGATATTCAAGGGCTTGAAGTGGATATTAAACTAGATATTCAATGGCTGGAAGTGGATATTAGACTGTATATTCAAGGGCTGGAAGTGGATATTAAACTGGATATTCAAGGGCTGGAAGTGGATATTAAACTGGATATTCAGTGGGTGAAAGTGGATATTAGACTGTATATTCAAGGGCTGGAAGTGGATATTAAACTGGATATTCAAGGTCTTGAAGTGGATATTAAACTAGATATTCAGTGGGTGAAAGTAAATATTAAACTGTATATTCAAGGGCTGGAAGTGGATATTGAACTGGATATTCAAGGGCTGGAAGTGGATATTAAACTGGATATTCAAGGGCTGGAAGTGGATATTAAACTGGATATTCAAGGGCTGGAAGTGGATATTAAACTGGATATTCAAGGGCTGGAAGTGGATATTAAACTGGATATTCAATGGGTGGAAGTGGGTATTAAACTGGATATTCAATGGGTGGAAGTGGATATTAAACTGGATATTCAAGGGCTGGAAGTGGATATTAAACTGGATATTCAAGGTCTTGAAGTGGATATTAAACTGGATATTCAATGGGTGGAAGTGGAAATTAAACTGTATATTCAATGGGTGGAAGTGGATATTAAACTGGATATTCAATGGGTGGAAGTGGATATTAAACTGGAAATTAAACATTCAAGGTCTTGAAGTGGATATTAAACTGGATATTCAAGGGCTGGAAGTGGATATTAAACTGGATATTCAAGGTCTTGAAGTGGATATTAAACTGGATATTCAAGGTCTTGAAGTGGATATTAAACTGGATATTCAAGGTCTTGAAGTGGATATTAAACTGGATATTCAAGGGCTGGAAGTGGATATTAAACTGGATATTCAATGGGTGAAATTGGATATTAAACTAGATATTCAATGGGTGAAATTGGATATTAAACTGTATATTCAAGGGCTGGAAGTGGATATTAAACTGTATATTCAAGGGCTGGAAGTGGATATTAAACTGGATATTCAATGGGTGAAATTGGATATTAAACTGTTTATTTAAGGGCTGGAAGTGGATATTAAACTGGATATTCAAGGGCTGGAAGTGGATATTAAACTGGATATTCAAGGGCTGGAAGTGGATATTAAACTGGATATTCAAGGGCTGGAAGTGGATATTAAACTGGATATTCAATGGCTGAAATTGGATATTAAACTAGATTTTCAATGGGTGAAATTGGATATTAAACTGTATATTCAAGGGCTGGAAGTGGATATTAAAATGTATATTCAAGGGCTGGAAGTGGATATTAAACTGGATATTCAATGGGTGAAAGTGGATATTAGACTGTATATTCAAGGGCTGGAAGTGGATATTAAACTGGATATTCAAGGGCTGGAAGTGGATATTAAACTGTATATTCAAGGGCTGGAAGTGGATATTAAACTGGATATTCAAGGGCTGGAAGTGGATATTAAACTGGATATTCAAGGGCTGGAAGTGGATATTAAACTGGATATTCAAGGGCTGGAAGTCGATATTAAACTGTATATTCAAGGGCTGGAAGTGGATATTAAACTGTATATTCAAGGGCTGGAAGTGGATATTAAACTGGATATTCAAGGGCTGGAAGTGGATATTAAACTGGATATTCAGTGGGTGAAAGTGGATATTAAACTGTATATTCAAGGGCTGGAAGTGGATATTAAACTGTATATTCAAGGGCTGGAAGTGGATATTAAACTGTATATTCAAGGGCTGGAAGTGGATATTAAACTGTATATTCAAGGGCTGGAAGTGGATATTAAACTGGATATTCAATGGCTGGAAGTGGATATTAAACTGGATATTCAAGGGCTGGAAGTGGATATTAAACTGGATATTCAATGGGTGAAATTGGATATTAAACTGTTTATTTAAGGGCTGGAAGTGGATATTAAACTGGATATTCAAGGGCTGGAAGTGGATATTGAACTGGATATTCAAGGGCTGGAAGTGGATATTAAACTGGATATTCAAGGGCTGGAAGTGGATATTAAACTGTATATTCAAGGGCTGGAAGTGGATATTAAACTGGATATTCAATGGGTGAAATTGGATATTAAACTAGATATTCAATGGGTGAAATTGGATATTAAACTGTATATTCAAGGGCTGGAAGTGGATATTAAACTGTATATTCAAGGGCTGGAAGTGGATATTGAACTGGATATTCAAGGGCTGGAAGTGGATATTAAACTGTATATTCAAGGGCTGGAAGTGGATATTAAACTGTATATTCAAGGGCTGGAAGTGGATATTAAACTGTATATTCAAGGGCTGGAAGTGGATATTAAACTGTATATTCAAGGGCTGGAAGTGGATATTAAACTGGATATTCAATGGGTGAAATTGGATATTAAACTAGATATTCAATGGGTGAAATTGGATATTAAACTGTATATTCAAGGGCTGGAAGTGGATATTAAACTGTATATTCAAGGGCTGGAAGTGGATATTAAACTGGATATTCAATGGGTGAAATTGGATATTAAACTGTTTATTTAAGGGCTGGAAGTGGATATTAAACTGGATATTCAAGGGCTGGAAGTGGATATTAAACTGGATATTCAAGGGCTGGAAGTGGATATTAAACTGGATATTCAAGGGCTGGAAGTGGATATTAAACTGGATATTCAATGGCTGAAATTGGATATTAAACTAGATTTTCAATGGGTGAAATTGGATATTAAACTGTATATTCAAGGGCTGGAAGTGGATATTAAAATGTATATTCAAGGGCTGGAAGTGGATATTAAACTGGATATTCAATGGGTGAAAGTGGATATTAGACTGTATATTCAAGGGCTGGAAGTGGATATTAAACTGGATATTCAAGGGCTGGAAGTGGATATTAAACTGTATATTCAAGGGCTGGAAGTGGATATTAAACTGGATATTCAAGGGCTGGAAGTGGATATTAAACTGGATATTCAAGGGCTGGAAGTGGATATTAAACTGGATATTCAAGGGCTGGAAGTCGATATTAAACTGTATATTCAAGGGCTGGAAGTGGATATTAAACTGTATATTCAAGGGCTGGAAGTGGATATTAAACTGGATATTCAAGGGCTGGAAGTGGATATTAAACTGGATATTCAGTGGGTGAAAGTGGATATTAAACTGTATATTCAAGGGCTGGAAGTGGATATTAAACTGTATATTCAAGGGCTGGAAGTGGATATTAAACTGTATATTCAAGGGCTGGAAGTGGATATTAAACTGTATATTCAAGGGCTGGAAGTGGATATTAAACTGGATATTCAATGGCTGGAAGTGGATATTAAACTGGATATTCAAGGGCTGGAAGTGGATATTAAACTGGATATTCAATGGGTGAAATTGGATATTAAACTGTTTATTTAAGGGCTGGAAGTGGATATTAAACTGGATATTCAAGGGCTGGAAGTGGATATTAAACTGGATATTCAAGGGCTGGAAGTGGATATTAAACTGGATATTCAAGGGCTGGAAGTGGATATTAAACTGGATATTCAATGGCTGAAATTGGATATTAAACTAGATTTTCAATGGGTGAAATTGGATATTAAACTGTATATTCAAGGGCTGGAAGTGGATATTAAAATGTATATTCAAGGGCTGGAAGTGGATATTAAACTGGATATTCAATGGGTGAAAGTGGATATTAGACTGTATATTCAAGGGCTGGAAGTGGATATTAAACTGGATATTCAAGGGCTGGAAGTGGATATTAAACTGTATATTCAAGGGCTGGAAGTGGATATTAAACTGGATATTCAAGGGCTGGAAGTGGATATTAAACTGGATATTCAAGGGCTGGAAGTGGATATTAAACTGGATATTCAAGGGCTGGAAGTGGATATTAAACTGTATATTCAAGGGCTGGAAGTGGATATTAAACTGTATATTCAAGGGCTGGAAGTGGATATTAAACTGGATATTCAAGGGCTGGAAGTGGATATTAAACTGGATATTCAGTGGGTGAAAGTGGATATTAAACTGTATATTCAAGGGCTGGAAGTGGAAATTAAACTGTATATTCAAGGGCTGGAAGTGGATATTAAACTGTATATTCAAGGGCTGGAAGTGGATATTAAACTGTATATTCAAGGGCTGGAAGTGGATATTAAACTGGATATTCAAAGGCTGGAAGTGGATATTAAACTGGATATTCAAGGGCTGGAAGTGGATATTAAACTGGATATTCAAGGGCTGGAAGTGGGTATTGCCCGGTATGTAATTAAACTGCCTGCTTGGCATGCTGCATAGTTAACTTCATAAATGCTAACTCGAAGCATCCACATCGTATGATAGAATGTTTTGTATAAGTTTGAAATAGCCAGCCGGCTGCTTTAAATCTAGTGTATTATTTATATTGGACTTGAAGCATCCGGTCCAGTGTAGCAAAACTTATAAATATGTGTATTGAGAGAGCGGTCTGCAAGCCCAGGTGTACGCCGTAGCCAGGGCCTGGTTCTGTGCACACTCAGAACACAAAATCACCTCTTGCAGGTCGGCGCTCCAGCTGTCAGCTCGGCCACTCCGACTCGCATCGATCTGCACTTCGAACCGGGCATGTCCACCGACACGGGCAGCCCGGTGTCCACGCCGCGGTCTCCCATGCCGCTAGTGGTGACAGCAGCAGTCGACATTGACGACGCCGCCTCGCTAGCGTCCTCCGCTGATAAGGTGCGTTTTTGCCCTCCTGCTCCTCGCTGACTGTGGGTCACCGACTGTCGCATTGAGTGCATGTAAAGCAAAATAGTTTTCACGCATTATATATTGTAATATCCATTAAAACTACACTTTATTGAGTACCTAGCTCGTATCTTGTGTTTTAGTTTATCTGTGTTTTCAGAGGTGAATCAAGTCAACGTATTTTCACAAAAGGCCGTTGCTGCTGTTTAACCCTTTTGTATTTTTTTGTTAAAAGACGTGTTGTTGATTCTTTATGGTATTTTTTCTGCAACCTACTACCTCATACAGTCGTCCTCAATCTTAACCCACCACCCCACAATGTACATACAGTCATCCTCGGTTCTAACCCACAACCCCACCAATGTACACTTGCATTCATCCTCGCTCCTAACCAACTACCTCACAATGTACACTCGCAGTAACCCTCGCTCCTAACCAACATTGACGATGTTGGTCAATGTACACTCAACAATGTACACTCACTTACAATGTACACTCGCAGTCGTCCTCGCTCCCAACCCCCACCCCACAATGTACACTCGCAGTCATCATCACTCCTAACCCACCACCCCAACAATGTACACGCGCAGACATCCTCACTCCTAACCCACCACCTCACAATGTACATACAGTCATCCTCACTCCTAACCCGCCACCCCACAATGTACATACAGTCATTCTCACTTCTAGCCCACCACCCCAACAATAGTCAGGGAAAATCAATGAAATTGCAGACCCAGGCCTCTGTCTACAGCGTCGGTAGCAGCGGAGGCCGTCATTGGAGGCGAGCAGCTGTGCGGCGCAGGCACAGCCCAGTCAGTTTTAGTAAACTTTTATACAGGCCCGGACCAGCCCGTGTTAGCGGCTGGTGCCTTTTTTATCCGGCCCAATGTCAGCCTTGCTTCTATATCAGATTTTAAACCTTTTAACTACTGCGTTTTTTAAATACAGAGAGTTTCAAGCGGTTGAATTTTATCTAAAAACTATCTTAATGATAGGTTTCTAATTCGTATTCGAACAATTCATCTCTATACATCGCAGCGAATTCCCCGAGAACCGACCGGGCTGCGAGCGTCCCAGTCTGACGAGTGCGACGATGATGAAGAGGAGCCGGACATTGACATTTCTTCGTTCATGTCGTGCGATCCGAACTTCAATAGAGAGACGCCCGACTCGCAGAGTATGGAGAAAGCATTAGAGGCGAGTTGTTCTTTTTTCGTTTTTGAGTCTTTGAAATTTCCGCTTTATAATGAAGCTTTCCGATTGAAAGCTTTTTGCATCAAACACAAGGGCTGCAAACTCCCGCCCGCTAGTCCTCTCTTCCCTCTTCTCTCTCTCTTCCTCTTCTCTCTCTCCCCCCTCTCTTCTCTTCCCTCTTCTCTCTCTCCCCCTCTCTTCTCTTCCTCTTCTCTCTCTCTCCCCCTCTCTTCTCTTCCCTCTTCTCTCTCTCCCCCTCTCTTCTCTTCCCTCTTCTCTCTCTCCCCCCTCTCTTCTCTTCCCTCTTCTCTCTCTCCCCCTCTCTTCTCTTCCCTCTTCTCTCTCTCCCCCTCTCTTCTCTTCCCTCTTCTCTCTCTCCCCCTCTCTTCTCTTCCCTCTTCTCTCTCTCCCCCCTCTCTTCTCTTCCCTCTTCTCTCTCTCCCCCTCTCTTCTCTTCCCTCTTCTCTCTCTCCCCCCTCTCTTCTCTTCCCTCTTCTCTCTCTCCCCCTCTCTTCTCTTCCCTCTTCTCTCTCTCCCCCCTCTCTTCTCTTCCCTCTTCTCTCTCTCCCCCCTCTCTTCTCTTCCCTCTTCTCTCTCTCCCCCCTCTCTTCTCTTCCCTCTTCTCTCCCCTCTCTTCTCTTCCCTCTTCTCTCTTCCCCCTCTCTTCTCTTCCCTCTTCTCTCTCTCTCCCCCTCTCTTCTCTTCCCTCTCCCCTCTCCCCCCTCTCTTCTCTTCCCTCTTCTCTCTCCCCCCTCTCTTCTCTTCCCTCTTCTCTCTCCCCCCTCTCTTCTTCCCTCTTCTCTCTCCCCCCTCTCTTCTCTTCCCTCTTCTCTCTCCCCCTCTCTTCTTCCCTCTTCTCTCTCCCCCTCTCTCTTCCCTCTTCTCTCTCCCCCCTCTCTTCTCTTCCCTCTTCTCTCTCTCCCTCCTCTCTTCTTCCCTCTTCTCTCTCCCCCCTCTCTTCTCTTCCCTCTTCTCTCTCCCCCCTCTCTTCTCTTCCCTCTTCTCTCTCTCCCCCCTCTCTTCTTCCCTCTTCTCTCTCCCCCTCTCTTCCCTTCCCTCTTCTCTCTCCCCCCTCTCTTCTCTTCCCTCTTCTCTCTCTCCCCCTCTCTTCTCTTCCCTCTTCTCTCTCCCCCCTCTCTTCTCTTCCCTCTTCTCTCTCTCCCCCCTCTCTTCTCTTCCCTCTCCCCTCTCCCTCTCTCTTCTCTTCCCTCTTCTCTCTCCCCCCTCTCTTCTCTTCCCTCTTCTCTCTCTCCCCCCTCTCTTCTCTTCCCTCTTCTCTCTCCCCCTCTCTTCTCTTCCCTCTTCTCTCTCTCCCCCTCTCTTCTCTTCCCTCTTCTCTCCCCTCTCTTCTTCCCTCTTCTCTCTCCCCCCTCTCTTCCCTTCCCTCTTCTCTCTCCCCCCTCTCTTCTCTTCCCTCTTCTCTCTCCCCCCTCTCTTCTCTTCCCTCTTCTCTCTCTCCCCCCTCTCTTCTCTTCCCTCTTCTTTCTCTCTCCCCTCTCTTCTCTTCCCTCTTCTCTCTCCCCTTCTTTCTTCTTCTCTCTCTTCTCTTTCTTCCCTCTTGTCTCTCTCCCCTCTTCTCTCCCCTCTTCTCTCCCCTTCTCTCTCCCCTCTTCTCTCTCCCCTCTTCTCTCTCCCCTCTTCTCTCTCCCCTCTTCTCTCTTCCCTCTTCTCTCCCCTCTTCTCTTCCCTTCTCTCTTCTTCTCTCTCTTCTCTTTCTTCCCTCTTGTCTCTCTCCCCTCTTCTCTCCCCTCTTCTCTCCCCTTCTCTCTTCCCTATTCTTTCTCTCTCCCCTCTTCTCTCCCCTCTTATCTCCCCTCTTCTCTCTCCCCACTTATCTCTCCCCTATTCTTTCCCCTCTTCCCTCTCCCCTCTTCTCTCCCTTCTCTCTTCTCTTTCTTCTCTCTTGTCTCTCCCCTCTTCTCTTCCCTCTTCTCTCCCCTGTTCTCTCTCTCATCTCTTCTCTCCTGCCTCTCCTTTCATCTTCCACCTTTTCTCTCATCTTATATATTCTATTCTCTCCTCTCTCCACTCTCGCCTCTTCCGACCAATCTTCTCTATTCTTTCATCTCTAATCTTCTCTTCCCTTTTCTCCTCTCCCATCTGGTCCGCAGCCATGAGCTAAACTCTGTATCTGGCCCCTGATCAAAGATTTACGAGCCCTCAAAAGCTCAAAAGGGCTCGTAAAACAGCCATTTTGATTTCATACAGGCATTTTTATAATATTTTATTTCAATTTTGCTTATCTGCCTAGACCAGATTAGAGCAAATACTATCTTTGTTACTTTAATTATTCTATATATAGTGTTTAATCATTAATACTGTCTATCTCGTTTACCTTCACCGCATACAGACACTGAAGACTTACCTATCCGGCTATGTCCGTATGAAACAGTTCAAGCCGGCTATGCTAGTGTTTCTGCACTCATTGCTAGCTAAGAAAGAGGCCAAGTGGTATAAACCGTTAAATTTTGTGGTAAGTTTTTTATTTAAATGCTTTTAGTTACCCGTGTTCTCATTCAGTAGCAACCATTTATGCATAGTAGATGGGGTATTTGGGGTGTTCAGAGAGAGGCAAAGTATAGGAATTCAAACTGGTTTGTGATATCTTGGGATTTTTATGCAGAGGCAAAGAGGTTTAGGATATTTAGGGATTTTCATAGGGAGGCAAAGTGGCGTTAGATATTAAAGAGAAGAAGACAAGTATCTTAACATGCTACTTACTTTACTACTTAGTAGTAAAAGACGCGCATGATTAACCGGTCCCTATAATAAAATTTTCTGCAGCTATTCGATTGGATAGCGGACGACTGGCGTCGGCGAGAATTCCCGCCCAAGCAGGCAAAGCGAACCGCCTACGCATTGTATGCCACTTACCTGCACCGGGACGCGCCGCTCAACTTGCAGGCCAGCTTGCAGGCCACGGACCCGGAGCTGGGCCTGCCCAGGCTGGAGCTGGCCGACTCTGTGCGAGGCCTGACCGAACTGTTCACTAAGCAGCCAACTGACGCTCAGGTTGAACGAATTTCCACCAGACTGAATGATCTGCAGGATCGGCTGGCGCCTCTAGGGGATATTCTGGTCAGATCTATTGGGCAGGTGAGCATAGCCACTGTAGAAATCACCGCGCTCTATCTTTAGAATTCTTTGCTAGCTTGCGACCTACCATTGTGACCCACTTTATGAGACCACACACTTCTCAGGTCACACAGTAGCGACCTACCATTGTTAACCACTTTATGAGACCACACACTTCTCAGGTCACACAGTGGTGACTTACCATTGTGAACCACTTTATGAGACCACACACTTCTCACGTCACACAGTGACGACTTACCATTGTGAACCACTTTATGAGACCACACACTTCTCTGGTCACACAGTGGCAACTTACCATTGTGAACCACTTTATGAGACCACACACTTCTCAGGTCACACAGTGACGACTTACCATTGTGACCCACTTTATGAGACGTCACCTCTCAGATCACAGTAGCGACCTACCATTGTGACCCACTTTATGAGACGTCACCTCTCAGATCACAGTGATGACCTACCATTGTGACCCACTTTATGAGACCACACACTTCTCAGGTCACACAGTAGCGACCTACCATTGTGACCCACGTTATGAGACCACACACTTCTCAGGTCACACAGTGACGACTTACCATTGTGACCCACTTTATGAGACCACACACTTCTCAGGTCACACAGTAGCGACCTACCATTGTGAACCACTTTATGAGACCACACACTTCTCAGGTCACACAGTGACGACTTACCATTGTGAACCACTTTATGAGACCACACACTTCTCAGGTCACACAGTGACGACTTACCATTGTGAACCACTTTATGAGACCACACACTTCTCAGGTCACACAGTAGCGACCTACCATTGTGAACCACTTTATGAGACCACACACTTCTCAGGTCACACAGTAGCGACCTACCATTGTGAACCACGTTATGAGACCACACACTTCTCAGGTCACACAGTAGCGACCTACCATTGTGAACCACTTTATGAGACCACACACTTCTCAGGTCACACAGTAGCGACCTACCATTGTGAACCACTTTATGAGACCACACACTTCTCAGGTCACACAGTAGCGACCTACCATTGTGAACCACTTTATGAGACCACACACTTCTCAGGTCACACAGTAGCGACCTACCATTGTGAACCACGTTATGAGACCACACACTTCTCAGGTCACACAGTAGCGACCTACCATTGTGAACCACGTTATGAGACCACACACTTCTCAGGTCACACAGTAGCGACCTACCATTGTGAACCACTTTATGAGACCACACACTTCTCTGGTCACACAGTGGTGACTTACCATTGTGAACCACTTTATGAGACCACACACTTCTCAGGTCACAGTGGTGACCTACCATTGTTAACCACTTTATGAGACCACACACTTCTCAGGTCACACAGTGGTGACTTACCATTGTGAACCACTTTATGAGACCACACACTTCTCAGGTCACAGAGTGGTGACTTACCATTGTGAACCACTTTATGAGACCACACACTTCTCAGGTCACACAGTGGTGACTTACCATTGTGACCCACTTTATGAGACGTCACCTCTCAGATCACAGTGGTGACCTACCATTGTGACCCACTTTATGAGACCACACACTTCTCAGGTCACACAGTAGCGACCTACCATTGTGACCCACTTCATGAGACGTCACCTCTCAGATCACAGTGATGACCTACCATTGTGACCCACTTTATGAGACCACACACTTCTCAGGTCACACAGTAGCGACCTACCATTGTGACCCACGTTATGAGACCACACACTTCTCAGGTCACACAGTGACGACTTACCATTGTGACCCACTTTATGAGACCACACACTTCTCAGGTCACACAGTAGCGACCTACCATTGTGAACCACTTTATGAGACCACACACTTCTCAGGTCACACAGTGACGACTTACCATTGTGAACCACTTTATGAGACCACACACTTCTCAGGTCACACAGTGACGACTTACCATTGTGAACCACTTTATGAGACCACACACTTCTCAGGTCACACAGTAGCGACCTACCATTGTGAACCACGTTATGAGACCACACACTTCTCAGGTCACACAGTAGCGACCTACCATTGTGAACCACGTTATGAGACCACACACTTCTCAGGTCACACAGTAGCGACCTACCATTGTGAACCACTTTATGAGACCACACACTTCTCAGGTCACACAGTAGCGACCTACCATTGTGAACCACTTTATGAGACCACACACTTCTCAGGTCACACAGTAGCGACCTACCATTGTGAACCACTTTATGAGACCACACACTTCTCAGGTCACACAGTAGCGACCTACCATTGTGAACCACGTTATGAGACCACACACTTCTCAGGTCACACAGTAGCGACCTACCATTGTGAACCACGTTATGAGACCACACACTTCTCAGGTCACACAGTAGCGACCTACCATTGTGAACCACTTTATGAGACCACACACTTCTCTGGTCACACAGTGGTGACTTACCATTGTGAACCACTTTATGAGACCACACACTTCTCAGGTCACAGTGGTGACCTACCATTGTTAACCACTTTATGAGACCACACACTTCTCAGGTCACACAGTGGTGACTTACCATTGTGAACCACTTTATGAGACCACACACTTCTCAGGTCACAGAGTGGTGACTTACCATTGTGAACCACTTTATGAGACCACACACTTCTCAGGTCACACAGTGGTGACTTACCATTGTGACCCACTTTATGAGACGTCACCTCTCAGATCACAGTGGTGACCTACCATTGTGACCCACTTTATGAGACCACACACTTCTCAGGTCACACAGTAGCGACCTACCATTGTGACCCACTTCATGAGACGTCACCTCTCAGATCACAGTGGTGACCTACCATTGTGACCCACTTTATGAGACCACACACTTCTCAGGTCACACAGTGACGACTTACCATTGTGAACCACTTTATGAGACCACACACTTCTCAGGTCACACAGTGACGACTTACCATTGTAAACCACTTTATGAGACCACACACTTTTCAGGTCACACAGTGACGACTTACCATTGTGAACCACTTTATGAGACCACACACTTCTCAGGTCACACAGTGACGACTTACCATTGTGAACCACTTTATGAGACCACACACTTCTCAGGTCACACAGTGACGACTTACCATTGTGAACCACTTTATGAGACCACACACTTCTCAGGTCACACAGTGACGACTTACCATTGTGAACCACTTTATGAGACCACACACTTCTCAGGTCACACAGTGACGACTTACCATTGTGAACCACTTTATGAGACCACACACTTCTCAGGTCACACAGTGACGACCTACCATTGTGAACCACTTTATGAGACCACACACTTCTCAGGTCACACAGTGACGACTTACCATTGTGAACCACTTTATGAGACCACACACTTCTCAGGTCACACAGTGACGACCTACCATTGTTAACCACTTTATGAGACCACACACTTCTCAGGTCACACAGTGACGACTTACCATTGTGAACCACTTTATGAGACCACACACTTCTCAGGTCACACAGTGACGACTTACCATTGTGAACCACTTTATGAGACCACACACTTCTCAGGTCACACAGTGACGACTTACCATTGTGAACCACTTTATGAGACCACACACTTCTCAGGTCACACAGTGACGACTTACCATTGTGAACCACTTTATGAGACCACACACTTCTCAGGTCACACAGTGACGACTTACCATTGTGAACCACTTTATGAGACCACACACTTCTCAGGTCACACAGTGACGACTTACCATTGTGAACCACTTTATGAGACCACACACTTCTCAGGTCACACAGTGACGACTTACCATTGTGAACCACTTTATGAGACCACACACTTCTCAGGTCACACAGTGACGACTTACCATTGTGAACCACTTTATGAGACCACACACTTCTCACGTCACACAGTGACGACTTACCATTGTGAACCACTTTATGAGACCACACACTTCTCAGGTCACACAGTGACGACTTACCATTGTGAACCACTTTATGAGACCACACACTTCTCAGGTCACACAGTGACGACTTACCATTGTGAACCACTTTATGAGACCACACACTTCTCAGGTCACACAGTGACGACTTACCATTGTGAACCACTTTATGAGACCACACACTTCTCAGGTCACACAGTGACGACTTACCATTGTGAACCACTTTATGAGACCACACACTTCTCAGGTCACACAGTGGTGACTTACCATTGTGAACCACTTTATGAGACCACACACTTCTCACGTCACACAGTGACGACTTACCATTGTGAACCACTTTATGAGACCACACACTTCTCAGGTCACACAGTGACGACTTACCATTGTGAACCACTTTATGAGACCACACACTTCTCAGGTCACACAGTGACGACTTACCATTGTGACCCACTTTATGAGACGTCACCTCTCAGATCACAGTAGCGACCTACCATTGTGACCCACTTTATAAGACGTCACCTCTCAGATCACAGTGATGACCTACCATTGTGACCCACTTTATGAGACCACACACTTCTCAGGTCACACAGTAGCGACCTACCATTGTGACCCACGTTATGAGACCACACACTTCTCAGGTCACACAGTGACGACTTACCATTGTGACCCACTTTATGAGACCACACACTTCTCAGGTTACACAGTAGCGACCTACCATTGTGAACCACTTTATGAGACCACACACTTCTCAGGTCACACAGTAGCGACCTACCATTGTGACCCACGTTATGAGACCACACACTTCTCAGGTCACACAGTAGCGACCTACCATTGTGAACCACTTTATGAGACCACACACTTCTCAGGTCACACAGTAGCGACCTACCATTGTGAACCACGTTATGAGACCACACACTTCTCAGGTCACACAGTAGCGACCTACCATTGTGAACCACGTTATGAGACCACACACTTCTCTGGTCACACAGTAGCGACCTACCATTGTGAACCACTTTATGAGACCACACACTTCTCTGGTCACACAGTGGTGACTTACCATTGTGAACCACTTTATGAGACCACACACTTCTCAGGTCACAGTGGTGACCTACCATTGTTAACCACTTTATGAGACCACACACTTCTCAGGTCACACAGTGGTGACTTACCATTGTGAACCACTTTATCAGACCACACACTTCTCAGGTCACACAGTGACGACTTACCATTGTGAACCACTTTATGAGACCACACACTTCTCAGGTCACACAGTGACGACTTACCATTGTGAACCACTTTATGAGACCACACACTTCTCAGGTCACACAGTGACGACTTACCATTGTGAACCACTTTATGAGACCACACACTTCTCAGGTCACACAGTGACGACTTACCATTGTGAACCACTTTATGAGACCACACACTTCTCAGGTCACACAGTGACGACTTACCATTGTGAACCACTTTATGAGACCACACACTTCTCAGGTCACACAGTGGTGACTTACCATTGTGAACCACTTTATGAGACCACACACTTCTCACGTCACACAGTGACGACTTACCATTGTGAACCACTTTATGAGACCACACACTTCTCAGGTCACACAGTGACGACTTACCATTGTGAACCACTTTATGAGACCACACACTTCTCAGGTCACACAGTGACGACTTACCATTGTGACCCACTTTATGAGACGTCACCTCTCAGATCACAGTAGCGACCTACCATTGTGACCCACTTTATAAGACGTCACCTCTCAGATCACAGTGATGACCTACCATTGTGACCCACTTTATGAGACCACACACTTCTCAGGTCACACAGTAGCGACCTACCATTGTGACCCACGTTATGAGACCACACACTTCTCAGGTCACACAGTGACGACTTACCATTGTGACCCACTTTATGAGACCACACACTTCTCAGGTTACACAGTAGCGACCTACCATTGTGAACCACTTTATGAGACCACACACTTCTCAGGTCACACAGTAGCGACCTACCATTGTGACCCACGTTATGAGACCACACACTTCTCAGGTCACACAGTAGCGACCTACCATTGTGAACCACTTTATGAGACCACACACTTCTCAGGTCACACAGTAGCGACCTACCATTGTGAACCACGTTATGAGACCACACACTTCTCAGGTCACACAGTAGCGACCTACCATTGTGAACCACGTTATGAGACCACACACTTCTCTGGTCACACAGTAGCGACCTACCATTGTGAACCACTTTATGAGACCACACACTTCTCTGGTCACACAGTGGTGACTTACCATTGTGAACCACTTTATGAGACCACACACTTCTCAGGTCACAGTGGTGACCTACCATTGTTAACCACTTTATGAGACCACACACTTCTCAGGTCACACAGTGGTGACTTACCATTGTGAACCACTTTATCAGACCACACACTTCTCAGGTCACACAGTGGTGACTTACCATTGTGAACCACTTTATGAGACCACACACTTCTCAGGTCACACAGTGGTGACTTACCATTGTGACCCACTTTATGAGTCGTCACCTCTCAGATCACAGTGGTGACCTACCATTGTGACCCACTTTATAAGACCACACACTTCTCAGGTCACACAGTGACGACCTACCATTGTGACCCACTTTATGAGACGTCACCTCTCAGATCACAGTGGTGACCTACCATTGTGACCCACTTTATGAGACCACACACTTCTCAGGTCACACAGTAGCGACCTACCATTGTGACCCACGTTATGAGACCACACACTTCTCAGGTCACACAGTGGTGACCTACCATTGTGACCCACTTTATGAGACCACACACTTCTCAGGTCACACAGTGGTGACCTACCATTGTGACCCACGTTATGAGACCACACACTTCTCAGGTCACACAGTAGCGACCTACCATTGTGAACCACTTTATAAGACGTCGCCTCTTAGGTCACACAGTGGTTATATATTATCTTTTCGATCCACCTCAGGAGGTTCTCGCCAAACGCCGGGACGGCTTCGTGTCGGACATTCTCCCGGCCATAGACAGCCTGCGCGAGGACCTGTCCGAGGAAAAGCAGCAACTGTTTCTAAACAAGTCTAGGCCAATCATGCAGGCTCATCTGCAATTCCTAGCTAGCGCTTCGTTCGGAGGCGATCTAGAGGCCGGTTGCTTAGCAACCGTGCTCGAGCACGTGTTTCATTTGCGACCGGGCGATACGGCTGCCAACGATTTTTGGCCAGCTGCGGTGTTGAATTGTCCGCGACAGAGCCGCGGCGGCGCCGGGCGGCGGTCTTCGGCGACGTTTGAGAAGCGTGGCCCGCATCTGCTCAGATTGGTTGAGCTGGACCGGCTGCATCCCTGCTCCGCTTGTGGCCGCCTGCTGGCCGGGCCCGGGCCGCAGGGATACGTTTGCACAGGTTGGCTGGCGTTTGCGTTCTCGGGTGACCCACTGAGTAGCATTTGTGACCCGCTGAGTAGCATTTGTGACCCACTGAGTAATCATCAGTGACCCACTGAGTAGCATTTGTGACCCATTGAGTAGCATTTGTGACCCACTGAGTAATCATCGGTGACCCACTGAGTAGCATTTGTGACCCACTGAGTAGCATTTGTGACCTACTGAGTAGCATTTGTGACCCATTGAGTAGCATTTGTGACCCACTGAGTAATCATCGGTGACCCACTGAGTAGCATTTGTGACCCACTGAGTAGCATTTGTGACCCATTGAGTAGCATCTGTGACCCACTGAGTAATCATCGGTGACCCACTGAGTAGCATTTGTGACCCGCTGAGTAGCATTTGTGACCCACTGAGTAATCATCGGTGACCCACTGAGTAGCATTTGTGACCCACTGAGTAATCATCGGTGACCCACTGAGTAGCATTTGTGACCCGCTGAGTAGTATTTGTGACCCGCTGAGTAGCATTTGTGACCCACTGAGTAGCATTTGTGACCCGCTGAGTAATCATCGGTGACTCACTGAGTAGCATTTATGACCCGCTGAGTAGCATTTGTGACCCGCTATAGGTATTGATTTCTGATTTAGTAAAGAACTGAAGGTCAAGTACTCAATATAATAGTAAATTTCCCAACCCCGGGCCTCATTATCCTTTAAACAGTTGGCGACTGCGAAGTGGCGGCGCACAAGTCCTGCATGGACAAGGTCAAGCCAATTAGCTGCACAACCTCTAAGCTAAGCATACTGGCTCGCAGTCTGAGCAGCTCGCGGGAAAGTAGTAAGTTGCGCTTATTGTCTATATACTCGTATTTTATTGTACTTTTATTTACTAGCGGCATAATTGCATATAATTTATTAATATTTTTTCTAAACTTTCTTCTACTATAAAGAAGATCACGGACACAAGTCAAGCGGCTCATTTAAAGGTACAAGAAGTTTAGGTATTGATGTGCTAGTTAGTATGCACGTGTTCTCCGCCTTGCTCAGCTTGCTAAATCTTACTCAGCTTGCAATTATTCAATTTTCCAGCGCCTATCTGTCATTTGCACTTTTCACTATCCAGTGTTTGTCTCCACACAATGTTATCATTTTACCTGTATTCTTGATAGCGAAAACGCTTTGTGTTTTTATTAGCTTGCATTTATTTTGGCTGCAAAAAATCTTTTATTTCTACTTTAAGTAGCGCAATTCGCTAACTGTAATACGTACGTATACATAGGACGCTCCTGGTTGGCTGACACAACGCGTCGGAAGTCTGGCAAGTCGACCTTTTTTGACTTGGAGCCGGACTCAACCAATGAACAGCAAGAAGATGACGGTACTTCTCGGCTCATTTGTTTAGTGCCTTTTTTAGACTACGGGATGCCTATCGTAACATGTTGATTCGCTGCTATCGTTTATTTACAACTGAGAGCGTCACGTGTGTCCATCTTTAGCTAAGACCTCAACCCCCTGTCTCTCAGCTGACCGCCCGCTGCCCCCAACCCCCTGTTTTCTCAGCTGACCGACCACTACCACCAACCCCCTGTCTCTCAGCTGACCGCCCGCTACCCCCATCCCCCTGTCTCTCAGCTGACCGCCCGCTACCCCCAACCCCCTGTTTTCTCAGCTGACCGACCACTACCACCAACCCCCTGTCTCTCAGCTGACCGCCCGCTACCCCCATCCCCCTGTCTCTCAGCTGACCGCCCGCTACACCCATCCCCCTGTCTCTCAGCTGACCGCCCGCTACCCCCATCCCCCTGTCTCTCAGCTGACCGCCCGCTACCCCCATCCCCCTGTCTCTCAGCTGACCGCCCGCTACCCCCAACCCTTAACTAGCACTCTTACCTCGAGGTGTTTTGTCGGTATTAAAAACGATTTAGACTTGGTATTTTGAAAAAATGCTTTAACGCTATCCTACAGTGCGATAATAATCCAAATTTAAGCTTTATTAGATGGTGTTAATAATTATAGAGAAACTGCTGATAGCCCCATCTGTTGCAATGCAAAGTCAGGGTTAATGAATTCAGATAATACTAACAGTTCTTTGATTGAATATATAGTTTTTTCTGTCTCACAACTGCGTAAATATCCCATGATTTATCCTATCTTGCCTGTTTACTCAGCCTACGTACTCCTTTGCACTTGAAAAAATTGATTTTCAAACCGTTTTGCTTTTGTTGGTTTTCTTTCCTGCTAATAATCTAATTTGATTAAGCAAACTCGCTGTTCCCCCCCCCCCTACAAGCGGCGCGTTTAGTGAAATTCTATATGTATTATCTACTTTTAATTGATTTATTAACAAAAAATCAACTGGCTGTCAATTCCAGTGCCACCAGGCAGTCAGAAGCCGCCGCAGCCGCCGCCGCATGCGCAACATCCGTCTCAGCATCCGGCTTCGTCTCAGGCCATGTCTTCAAGTCTTGATAGCGATGGACTCTTGCGGCAGCAGCAGCAGCAGAATTTGCGCCGACAAAGCCAACAGTCGTCTGACCCAGCTTCGGCTATTCGTAAGATATATGTTGTGTTTTTTGTTTGCTTCAGTCTCAATCACGATTTAAACTTGTAAAGCTTGCTCCGTTAGTTTACAGGCGGGATTCCTGTTGAGCACAGTTGCAATAAATCAAGAATTTTGCTAGCCTGTTGAAAACGTTACCATGACAATATTCGCTAAATACGAGTAACTGCAGTGCAACAGAGAGGCGACTGTTGAGTCACGAGCGCATCACGTGTGTTGCAGAATCGTAAAAAAGAGTCGCGAACTCGTCGCCTACTAAGAGTCCTAACTTTCTACTAACTCAAGTAGTCTAAATAGACTTGTTATAAATATGTTTTCATCGGGGAGTCTACGTACCCGACGATGAGAAAGTCTAGGTGAGCGTGTACGTTGTTGGAAATAGTGTACTAAGTGTATTCTCAATAACTGCTAATCCTCAGAAGTCGTCGACCTGCCCGAGGCCGATTCTATCGCCACGGCCGCCGCCCTCGGCCGCCAGTCCCGCTCGCCCAGCCTGCAGCCGCTGTCGCCTGCCAACGGCGAACTGTCAGCCACTCCGTCTGCTGCTGCTGCAGATTCTGAATCTGTGAGCCTAATGGGAGCTTTTTGTTTCTTGCTCACGATCCCATTATCCCAGCTATGATGATCCTATTATCCCAGCTATGATGATCCTATTATCCCAGCTATGATGATCCTATTATCCCAGCTATGATGATCCCTATTATCCCAGCTATGATGATCCTATTATCCCAGCTATGATGATCCCTATTATCCCAGCTGTGGTGACCCCATTATCCCAGCAATGATGACCCTATGATGACCCCCTGACCACCTGATGATCCTGACCCCTGCTTGATGACCCAGCTTATCCCAGATGACCCTATTATTCCAGCTATGATGACCCTATTATCCCAGCTATGATGACCCTATTATCCCAGCTATGATGACCCCATTATCCCAGCTATGATGACCCCATTATCCCAGCTATGATGACCCTATTATCCCAGCTATGATAACCCTATTATCCCAGCTATGATGACCCTATTATCCCAGCTATGATGACCCCATTATGCCAGCTATGATGATCCCATTATCCCAGCTATGATTACCCCATTATGCCAGCTATGATGATCCCATTATATTAGCTATGATGATCCCATTATCTTAGCTATGATTACCCTATTATCCCAGCTATGATTACCCTATTATCCCAGCTATAATGACCCCATTATGCCAGCTATGATGATCCCATTATCCCAGCTATGATGACCCTATTATCCCAGCTATGATGACCCCATTATGCCAGCTATGATGATCCCATTATCTTAGCTATGATGACCCCATTATCTTAGCTATGATGACCCTATTATCCCAGCTATAATGACCCCATTATGCCAGCTATGATGATCCCATTATCCCAGCTATGATGACCCTATTATCCCAGCTATGATGACCCCATTATGCCAGCTATGATGATCCCATTATCTTAGCTATGATGACCCCATTATCTTAACTATGATGACCCTATTATCCCAGCTATAATGACCCCATTATGCCAGCTATGATGATCCCATTATCCCAGCTATGATGACCTTATTATCCCAGCTATGATGACCCCATTATGCCAGCTATGATGATCCCATTATCTTAGCTATGATGACCCCATTATCTTAGCTATAATGACCCCATTATCTTAGCTATGATGACCCCATTATCCCAGCTATGATGATCCTATTATCCCAGCTATGATGATCCCTATTATCCCAGCTGTGGTGACCCCATTATCCCAGCAATGATGACCCTATGATGACCCCCTGACCACCTGATGATCCTGACCCCTGCTTGATGACCCCCTGATGACCCAGCTTATCCCAGATGACCCTATTATTCCAGCTATGATGACCCTATTATCCCAGCTATGATGACCCCATTATCCCAGCTGCGAAACTCATGAGTCTGTGTGATCCCATTCCTGCACCAAATATCCCAGCCTATTGCTCCCAATGCCTTATTTAATCCTCTCCAATGCAGGACCAAGCTAAGGATGAGAGTTCTCAGCAGGCCCGTACGCAGCCGCCGCAGCCGCTAGCGCCAAGCGACCACGTGAGCGGGCACCCGGACATCCGGTCCGTACAGGTGGACTTTCACGCCTACATAATGGACATGGATCTGAACGGCCGATTAGCGGAATTAAGAAAAACCTACGACAAAGACTTTGACAGACTGAAAGAATACCAGCTAGCTCTGCACGAGATGGTGTTCAGCTCCATGAGCCACCTGCGCGCTCTGACCATTCTGCAGCAGCTGTTTGTGCAGCACTGGCCGGCCGCCTACAAAGAGACGCTCAACCAGCTGGGGCTGCACTTCGTGCCCGATTGCATCGCCCTGTACAAAAGCCTGCTAGCAAGTTTGCGAGGCCCGAGCCTTGAAGAATTCCGCATTAGCGCCTGCTTGCTGGAACAGTTCGGCGAGCGCCTGTTAGCCTGGTACACCGCGGACGATCACGTGTTCGAATTTAAACGGCTTAGTCTGAGCTTCGGGTTTGCTAAAACCGCCACGAAACGTAAGACATCTAATATTAATGAGGACGATATTATACTGAAGCTGATCAGCCTGCGCCGCGACAATCAGGACTTTAACGGCTTCTTCAGCCGGGCCGAGGCGCATCCGGTTATGAATAAGCGGCGATTTGTTGATCTGTACAGCGTCAACATGCAGCAGACTATGCGAATGGTCACCCTGCTCGATGCCGCGGTTAAGAAGGCTAAGAAGGCCAAGTCCGCTTGTAGTTTTGCTGGTGAGCTTCTGGTTTGCTTGCGTTATGGAATGCAGCATTTATGGGGGAGGCAATAGATCCTCAGGCTAAGCAGCCAGCCTCCCAGATCCTCAGGCTGAGCAGCCAGCCTCCCAGATCCTCAGGCTGAGCAGCCAGCCTCCCATATCCTCAGACTGAGCAGGCAGCCTCCCAGATCCTCAGGCTGAGCAGCCAGCCTCCCAGATCCTCAGGCTGAGCAGCCAGCCTCCCATATCCTCAGACTGAGCAGCCAGCCTCCCAGATCCTCAGGCTGAGCAGCCAGCCTCCCAGATCCTCAGACTGGGCAGCCAGCCTCCTAGCTTTTCAGGCTGTCTAGTCCATCGATCAGCAGTATAAAACGGTTTCCTTCACAACGCCATAATTCAATTTTGCAGCCAAGGACGCCGAGAATCTGGAAGCATGCCTAAGCATAGCCAAGGACATCAGCGACTACAGCAACAACATCGGAGTCAAGCTGAAAGAGCTCAGTCGCCAGCTGGTGCTGAGTAAATCGTTTTCCAATTTCTGGGAAAAATCAATGATGGACGAGAGCCAGGTACACCGGTTCAGAAACCAGATCTCCCACTTGCACACGTGCCGGCTCTACCTAACTAGGGAGGTGCACATGCCCGGCTTGGACAACTACCGGCTGCGACTGTTCGTGTTCACCGAGTTCCTATTGGTCATCTCCGAGTCTGACGAGAATCGAACTACTAAATATCAGCTGCTTAAACATCTTGGTGAGTATATTAATCTGTAATCATAGTCATGATCAATTCTATGACCTCTGTCATAAACTGGTTAGTGACCATATGTGTTTCTATCGACTTAAATAGATCAATATATGACCATACCCCTAGTCATAACCCGATACATGACCATAGTCATAACCCGATACATGACCATAGTCACAAACCCGATACATGACCATAGTCATAGCCCGATACATGACCATAGTCATAACCCGATACATGACCATAGTCATAACCCGATACATGACCATAGTTATAACCCGATACATGACCAGTCATAACCCGATACATGACCATAGTCATAACCCGATACATGACTATAGTCATAACCCGATACATGACCATAGTCATAACCCGATACATGACCATAGTCATAACCCGATACATGACCATAGTCACAAACCCGATACATGACCATAGTCATAACCCTATGCACGATTTATTATCCCACAATTCCAGGCCCCAGTATGTCGCTGGCCTCCCAGCAACAGCATCAGCAGCAGCAGCAGCAGTTGCAGCAACAACAGCCGCAGTCGTTGCCGCTTCCCCAGACTCCGGCGCCGAGCGAGCAGCCGGCGCCAGGCCACGCCAGCCTGATCGCAGTTAGCTGCCCGCCAATCATACCCATGGAAAGCGTCGTCCACATATTCGACACGGACACCGAGAATCGACGTAAACTGGACCAAATTGGCGGCGGCTCGTCGTCGCGAGCCAGGTGCGCCGAATTTCGCATCATAATCGAACAGACTCTTGACAACAGCGGCCGCGTCAAGCCCCTAATGCTGGAATTTCGGGTCAGCCAAGACCGGCCCAGGATGCCGTTTTTGGCCAACGAGGCCAGCAGTCCGGCTAGCGAGTTTGCCGAGTGCATTCGCAAGCTGGCGCCGCGGCTGTCTAGCCGGCTGGATCGCCACTCCAGCATGGCCGGGTCCAGCACTGACCTAACCAGGTAAGTTCTCTTTGTATTTCTCATTTAGTCTCGATTTGTGGCTCAGCTATATTGGCTTAGCACTTTTGGGGTCAAAGCTTGAAGCTAGCCTAGCCTAGTATATTAGTTATTAGTAGGCTAATTGGTGCGTCAATTATAGGCTATTTGTTGGGTCAATTAGCAGGCTAATTGTTGGGCCAATTAGTAGGCTAATTTTTGTGTCAATTAGTAGGCTAATTTTTACGTCAATCAGTCGACTAATTGTTGTGTCAATCAGTAGACTAATTGGTGGGTCAATTAGTAGGCTAATTGGTGGGTCAATTAGTAGCCTAATAGGTGAATCAATTAGTAGGCTAATTGGTGCGTCAAGTAGTAGGCTAATTGGTGCGTCAATTATAGGCTATTTGTTGGGTCAATTAGTAGGCTGATTGTTGGGCCAATTAGTAGGCTAATTTTACGTCAATCAGTAGACTAATTGGTGGGTCAATTAGTAGGCTAATTGGTGGGTCAATTAGTAGGCTAATAGGTGGGTCAATCAGTAGGCTAATAGTAGGCTAATTGTGTTCTTCTCATTTTTATCAAGGGGCCCAGCTGTTTCTGCTGTCTCGGCTGTCGCCTCCGCCCCTGCCGCAACTTCGGCTGCCACGCCTGCGGCATCCACCGAGGCTACCGAGCGGCATCGTCGGGCGAACAGTCACGCCGGAATGGCCATTGCTGCCGCCGCTGTGGCTGCCGAGCCGCCTCTGCCCGAGCAGCAGCAGCAGGAGCAGGAGCTGGATGAGCAGCAACAGCCTGCCGCCAGACCGGAGGTGGAGGAGAGCTCGGACTCTTCATCAAGAATAGCTGACACAGGTGCAGTCTTCTGTGCGAACGTCTGTCTGCCTGCCTTTGTGTCTGTCTGTTTGTCTGTCTGTCTGTCTGCTGTCTATGTGTCTGTTTGTTTGTTTGTCTGTCTGTCTGTCTGTCTGTCTGTCTGTCTGTCTGTCTGCCTGCCTTTGTGTCTGTCTGTTTGTCTGTCTGTCTGTCTGCTGTCTATGTGTCTGTTTGTTTGTTTGTTTGTCTGTCTGTCTGTCTGTCTGTCTGTCTGTCTGTCTGCCTGCCTGCCTTTGTGTCTGTCTGTTTGTCTGTCTGTCTGTCTGCTGTCTATGTGTCTGTTTGTTTGTTTGTCTGTCTGTCTGTCTGTCTGTCTGTCTTTCTGTCTGTCTGTCTGTCTGTCTGTCTGTCTGCCTCAGTGTCTGTCTGTCTGCCTTAGTGTCTGTCTGTCTGTCTGTCTGTCTGTCTGTCTGCCTCAGTGTCTGTCTGTCTGGCTCAGTGTCTGTCTGTCTGCCTTAGTGTCTGTCTTAGTGTCTGTCTATCCATCCATCCAGCCATTCATTCATCTATATATCTATCTATCTATCTATCTATCTATCTATCTATCTATCTATCTATCTATCTATCTATCTATTTATCTATCTATCTATCTATCTATTTATCTATCTATCTATCTGTCTATCTATCCATCTATTTATCTACCTACGATCAACTTCCACTCGCAGAGGCGGCCCCAGAGTCAGACGAGCCCGCAGCGGCATCAGCGGTATCTCCAGTGTCTGGAGTCCAGCAGTCAGTGGAGAATTTCCAGCGCCAATCTGAGCTGATGCGTGAGCAGCGGGCCTGCCTGACGCAGATTGTGGCCGAGGTGAGACCAGCGGGCTGATTTTCATATTAGGCTCCCACAATAACTTTAATAATTTCTCAATATTTCATTTCGATGATCACTCATTCTTTTACTAACAAATTGAAAGCAGTTTAATCTGAAACGAATCTTACAGTGTCCAACAATGTTCTACACTTATGAGGCCGTTTGTGCCCGAGAGGTTGATCTCCTACAGTTAGTAAGCTACTACAAGTAGTAGGGGACAGATGTATTATAGTTTTTAGTTGATAAATATGCAAAGCTAGTTGAATATGGCATGAAATGGTACTGCTGTGCTGTGCAGTGCATGCATCAACAAGGGTTGTGTGCTCGTACATGTTAATAACGAATATTGAATCTAATGCCCGGATTCTAAAATAACTAGATGGCCCACTCAGGCACATATAGTCATATACTTAGTGAAACAGCTTTCTACTTTCAGTTCAGTAGCAAAGAAGAATACGTAAGCTATTTTATAAAAAGGCAGCTGAAATGACTTTGATAAGTTTAGAAGCCCAAGCTTGCAGTCTCAAACAACTTGCTAATTGGTTCAGCGATAATGTACATTAGCCAGTCCACTGAAATGTACATGGCAGCTTTAGGCTGGAATTCCGAGAATGGCAATAAAAAATGGGGCGGGGTGGGGGGGTAGTGTGGAAAGGCGCGGTTGGAGAGTTTAGGCTGGGGGGAGGTGGTAAGAGCCAATAAATGAGCCTTGGCTTTAAAAATACATTAAAATGCTTCGGTTTAACTTGCTACTGAACTGAAAGTAGCTTACACGCAAATGTGCTGAGTGGCCCATTTAGTTATTCTAGTGTCTGATCTAATAATGCAATCTATTTAGCCAGTATAAGTTATAACCGCTTACTTATACTATTATATTAGTGCTAGTAGGATGTGTTGCGCATGGTTTTGCATATCATAATAATAAATAAGCTTATATTTGTTTTGCATTTTTTTACTATAAAGCTACTCATC